>JAVHMZ010247168.1:0-48386 GCA_034782995.1 Amazona versicolor
TCGAATTGAACCGCGTCATCGTTCTGCTTGCCCGCGCCCAATTTCTCTACGTCAAACCGATAGATAAGCTCGCACATTTCATCGAGACGCCGCTCAATTCTGCGGTGATCCGGCAATGCGTCTGAGGCGCCAAGTAAGGTTTCGACAGCGCTATCGAACTCACGCCGGGCACCCGTGGCATTGCCCTCGAAGTAGAGCTTCCGACCAACAGCCAAGTGGCCGTCGGCTTTCTTTAGAAGATCGTCTGCGACCGAAGAGTTGACCGCAGCCGAAGAGGAATGAGCGTCCGCCGAATCAGCACTGGAATTCAGCACTTCCTGGTTGTCAGCAGATACAGTCGGAGAAGCCGTTTCCGCGGGACCTGTTGGCACAGCTGCTCCCGCCACTCCAAAGGAGCCGGTGAACAGGACTAATCCGATAAGCAAAGGATTCGTTCTGAATTTCATCCTATAAAGGTTCTTTATAGTTTAGCCTACTTGTAACGGAAGAATCACTCTAGCCCAGACTTTAGCTGCTGGTCAAGAAAAAAGCCCACCGCATTCTACATCGGAGTCGACTAGAGCTCTTCCGAAGTTCGGATCAGGTAAAAATCTCTACTTCTTAGGCCTAAAACTCGCGAATTGTTGACTTCCGCTCTGCGAAGCTCAAGGAAACCGCGAGAGCTTCTACAAGAATGTGTAGGCCCATCCCGATTCGTCTTGCCATGAAGGCTAGGCCGGCATTCCTAACAGCGACGCTTGGCGCTATCTCGTTGGTACTGGGGCTACGCTTCTGCTCGCAATGATTCGATCGATCATTCCATACTCCAGAGCCGCATCGGGCTCTAGGATATAGTCCCGGTCCACGTCGCGTGCGATTTTCTCGATGGGCTGGCCTGTAGCATCTGCCAGGATCTGGTTTAGCGATTGCCTCATACGAAGAATCTCCCGGGCGTAAATATCGATATCGGCTGCTTGGCCGCCCAACCCGCTCATCGAAGGCTGGTGGATTAAGATCCGGGAATTCGGAAGGCTAAAGCGCTTTCCTTTACTACCACAAGCGAGCAACACGGCGGCCATTGAGGCTGCTTGGCCTAAGCAGTACGTAACGATGTCGGGCTCTACGAGCCGCATAGTATCGAGAATGGCAAGCCCGGCTGTGATCGAGCCTCCGGGAGAGTTTATGTAGAGCGAAATGTCGCGCTCGGGATCCTCGGCAGCCAGAAATAGCATCTGGGCCATGATCAGATTAGCCACGTTATCGTCGATCGGAGTTCCGAGAAAAATAATGTTCTCTTTAAGAAGGCGGGAATAAATGTCGTACGCGCGCTCACCCCGCGATGTTTGCTCGACTACCATCGGCACGAGTACAGAGTTCTGCATCCAAGCTCCTTCAAAACAATGACTTTTCTTTAGACAGAGAGTCATTGCACACCCATAGTATAGGATCGCTTTTGGCTGCGAGCTGAATAGCCGATAATCTGGCTCTTGACGGAAGCAGAGCAAGTGCGCGTAGTATAAGCAAATGCACGACGATTGCTGGGCTAATCATATTCTGGCTCACAATCCCTGTTCGGCACAAAGTTCGTGTCACGAGCTAAGCTTTTGTTGCCTTCTGCCGATGAGGTATTTGGCGGCAAAAACTGTGCCTGTATGAGAGTTTTGGTAGCAGATGATAGTTCAACCTCACGCGCTATGCTTCGTTCAGTATTGTCGCAGTGGGGCTACGAGGTAGTACTGGCCGAAAACGGAGCGCAAGCCTGGGAACTCCTAGCCCAGCCTGACGCACCCTCGCTGGCGATCCTTGACTGGGTTATGCCCCACTTGACGGGGCCTGAGGTGTGCAGGAAGGTTCGGGAAACACAACGTGAACCTTACACGTACATTTTGCTCCTCACTTCCAAGAACACTAAGAGCGAAACCGTTGAGGGAATGGAAGCTGGCGCCGACGACTACGTCATCAAGCCTTTCGACCAGCATGAGCTCAAGGTGCGGCTTCGGGCGGGCAAACGTATTGTAGATCTTCAATCGGAGCTGTTGAGGGCAAGAGAGGAGCTAAGGGAACGCGCGAATAAGGACCTGCTCACCATGCTGCCTAACAGGTCAGCGATCTCCACGATGCTCGAGCAGGAACTTTCGCGCTGTCATCGCGATAGCCGGACGCTCGGCGTCATCCTTTTAGATATCGATTTCTTCAAACGCATCAACGATACTCACGGCCATTTTGCCGGTGACGCCGTGCTCCGGGAGACGGCCTCGCGCCTGAGAGCAAACATGAGAACTTACGATCAGGTCGGCCGCTACGGTGGTGAGGAGTTCCTGGTCGTATTGCCTAATTGTGACTTGAGCTCAGCAGCTATCCAAGCCGAGCGCATGCGCCATCGCCTGCAGGAAACCACGATGATCGTTGATGGAGTCGAACTGCGCGTTTCGGCTAGCTTCGGAGTGACTGTTTCGGACGGAACAGAGCCTGCTCCTGACCTGCTAGTTCGAGTCGCCGACGAGGCACTTTACCAATCGAAAGCGAAGGGCAGAAACTGTGTGACTGCGCTGCCTTTGTGTGACTCCACGCTAAACAAGCTTCTGGAAAACTAGAAGTTATTCGAACCGGTCAACGAGGCCCTGGTTGGTATACTGATAGCCGTTGCGCCCGTAGCTCAGTTGGATAGAGCGTCTGGCTACGAACCAGAAGGCCGGGTGTTCGAATCACTCCGGGCGCACCATCAACACTTCCTTTTCGCGACGGCACTGCAAGCAAGCGGTCAGCTGCATCGAACGCACTAGTTGCCACCCTGACGCATTTTGAGGCCTAAGCTACGCGCTTCAAAAGCATCCTCCTGGGATGCGCCCAAAGACTTCCGCCAGTGATTTATCGATTCTTCTGTCAGGTAGAAAGTCTAAATGTTTTCTCCGTCACGACGACTTAATACTTCCTCAGCACTTTAAAAAGGAAGTCTCCTAGCTACCCCGTCTGATGTCGCCTGATGAATCTCCAGACCAGCGTTCTAGACTATCCGAATAGGAGACACATGAAATCCGCACGTCTAGCCCTTGTTTTGCTGATGTTAGTTTCGGGAGCCGCCACTGCGAGCACGTTGACTGTTTCTGTAGGTGGGCAATTTTCCTCCGTTGTTACCAACACACCGCTTTCTGCTCCAAATGGAAGTTTTTCCATGAGCTTTAGCCTGCCAAATACCCCCGCGGCAGCCAACATTGACATGTTTGGCTTCGATTCCTACTTTGTTGGCTTCTCGTATAAGCTGAACGGCACGCTGCTGCCCGTCGTGCCGCAGTCAATTCGTTTTTCTACAGCAAGCAATTTTGGGCTATTCACCGTTTTTTTTGGCCCAGAGAGCGGTTACGACCCTAATGGTAATCCCATCCCGGAGTTTAGCTTCGAAGGTCCTCAAGCCTTTTCTGGCTCGACCAGCCACCCAACTATCTTGCCGGGCAGTTACGCTGTCTCATACTGGGTCTACTCTGACGACTGGAACTACGATCAGCACGCAGCAGCGGGGAATTTCGCCGATATAAAAGCCGCGGTTCCTGAACCTTCCGCCCTAGGATTGCTATTGCCCTTCGGCGGAGCGCTTTACTTTGCCTCGCTACGGATGCGTCGGTCTTAAATAAGCCGTTAATTGCCTTTGAACGGGTGTAATGTATGTGCCCTGCGATTCTCTTTCGGATCTGCGTCTGCTGCTTGTTTCGATCCAGCCCTCGGTGATCAGCGTTGCGTACCGGGGAGGTATCTACCGGTGCTTCTCCGGCTGCCCAAGACGGGAGGAAGACACACGGAGATAACTGAAACTGCAGTCCGACCATCAGTTGCCATGGATGGCATACTCTCTAGACGGCCAACCGCTAGTCTCTGAATGACGAGACATTAAACTAAATTGCAGCTTCGAGCCCTGCTCTTGTCGCTCTTTGCGGAGTCGATGCTAAGCACCCCGGCTCTAAATCCGCATGCCACAACCTAGTGCATGTGGCTAAATAGGAACCAAAGCAAAATCAATCCACCGGGAACGCCGAGTAGCCACGCAAACAGATATTTCATATCCCCTCCCATACCCGGATTGCACGTATGGAGCCAATGGACAGCATTAACGTTTTGAGTGATATAGAGAAAACGTCGGACTAGCTGACAAGTAATTTGCCCGGCTTGCTAGAAAATATTTCCAGTTGCAAGCCAACAGTCATTTGCTAGCTCTTCATTCGCGCCATCATATACAGCCCGGCGAGCGAGAAGACGACATCAGGAGACCAAGCGGCCATCATCGCCGGTAGTTGATTCAAATCGCCTACCTGTTCAAAGATGGTGCCGACGGTCCAGTATGCGATGGCCACTCCCAGGCTAATGCCGACGCCAGTCATCGCTCCCCGGTTACCGGCCACGAACGCGAACGGAATACTCAGGACTGCCATGATCAGCGCGAAGAGTGGCACGGCGAACTTCTTGTAGTACTGGACCTGGAGAGGAGTCGTGTTCTCGCCGCTTGACTGCAAGTCGCGGATATAGCGCCCTAACTCCAAAAAATTCATCTCTTTGTATTCCTTTTCCTCTTTCACGAACCAGGAGGGTGGTTCCGTGAGGCCTGGGAATACTGCCGAACGGCCTGCGAACGATTTATAGAGGTCGCCGCTCTCACGCGATTCGCGGCTACGTCCGTTCTCGAAAACCCAATTGTGTAAGTTCTTGTCCCAATGAGCGCGTTCCGCTGAAATCTGCCGGTCGATCCGAAAGGTAAGGGGGTCCAGATCGTAGACATTCACATTCGACATGACTGCTCTCTTCGGGTCGAGAAATTTGAAATTGTAAATCCTCGAAGCTTCGCCATATACCCACTGGCGATCCGGATTCAAGTAAGTAGCGACCGGCTTCTTCTTTATTTGTGCGCGCAACATCTCCTGACGGCGGTTCGAGTCGGGTATGTAGTAATGGTCAAAAGCGAACAACAAACCGCTGATAAAGAGGCTGATGACTAAGACGGGCGCAGCTAGCCGATGGACGCTGATTCCGCCGGCCTTGAAGGCTGTAACTTCGTTGTGTTTGGTGAGGATGCCGAAACAAATCAGGGAAGCAATCAATGTCCCTATCGGCGTGAGTTGATAAATGAGGCTCGGTGCGAGATGCCAAAGGTAATCGAACATTGTCGGCATGCCGATGTCGTTCTTTATCATGTCGCCCAGTAGTTCGAAGAAAGTGAAGACTTCAATCAGCGAAACCAAAGAGATTAGCAAGACCGCGAAGTAGAATACGAATCCGTTCAGCACATAGGCGTCGATTAACAATGGGCGCAGCACAAAGCTTTGCAGACTAGATAAGCGAACCGGGCGCTGAGTTCCGTGAGGTGTGATGGCCTGAAAAGAAGCCATCATTCGTTTGAGCAGAGACGACGACCAAGCGATGAGGTCTCGATCGCCCGGCTTTTCCAGTCGTGAAAGTAAGAAGACGCCGGCAATCAGGAACACTAAGTCGGAGGCCCAGACGGCCACCGGAACAGGCAGGCTTCCTTTTTTCGCGAGGCCAATCAGGGCGATGTCACCGAGGTCGTACAAAAACGCCAAGACGACCGTCAGCACGAAGGCGACTGACTTTCCGCCTCTGCGGGATGAGATGCCAAGCGGAATACCCACTAAAGACAGCAACACGCAGGCGAGCGGAAAGGCGAACCGCTGGTGAAGTTCAATGGCCGCTTCCACATGGTCTTCGCGCGAAAGACCTTGCTGGCGGTATACGCGTTTATATAGTGGGCCGGTATCCATCTCCCGGACGGTTTTGTTTATCTGGAGATCCTCTTGCGTCTGCGCCTGCAGCGCTTCTACCTGATGCGGCGCCATCGTCGCGATCACTTTACCTTCTTTGTCGCGCTCGATCGACCGGAAGTTTCGCATGTCGAGAATGATGCGGTTGTTCACTGGGTCGGGATGCGGGATGGCCTCTTCGGCGACCATCACTCTCGGACCTGCGCCGCGTTTTTTGCCTAGCCGCTCCAGCTCTTCCGGCGGTGTTACGTCGGCCATAAAGACCTGGTGCCAATAGATCTGCTTACCGGTTTCGTTGACGTTGCCCACATAGAGCACAGTCTTGGGGAACTGCTCGTCGAAGATGCGCGATTCAATGTTCCCGGTGAGCTGTGCTGCCGCGAAGTTGCGAAACACGCGCGACTCGAGCCGCAGAGACAACGGAGTCAGCCAGAGCGACGCCGCACCTGTCACGGCCAAAGCAAAGGTCGAAAACAGCAGCACGGGCCGGACCACCGCAGCGCTCGATATACCTGAGGCACGCATCGCGGTGATTTCGCTATCGGACGACATGCGGCTTAACCCGATCAGCACGCCGACCAGCACTCCGAGAGGTAAGGCGAACGGCAGCGTCGAGGGCAAAGCATACAGCAGCAGCTTGGCGATCACGGGCGCGGGTGCCGACGTCTTTACCAGAAGTGAAGAGAGGTGTTCAATCGTCCTCAGAAAGAGAACAAAGATAAAGAGCAGCGTTCCGAGCAACGCGCTGACAGTGACTTCTTTGAAAATCGCCCGGCTAATGATCCGCATGTTACGGACTAGCGGGCGTTAGAACGGCCTTAAAAAAAGGACGGAACACGCGTAGAACAACGAGCAGCACAACCCTCAGAATAACAATCTGCCGGGTTGAGCCGCGGAAACCGGCCGTGGATTCCTCGAGGTGCAATCAGGTTCAGGGAAGAATCGTTTGCAGCTCTTCTTCTGCTTGCATCGGGTGCTTCGTATGTTCATGCGTGAACACGAATTTGCCCGCGATAGCAGCTGCAACGAGCGCCGCAGCAGCCATGAAAAAAGCGGCCGAATAGCCGAACCGGTTTGCAATCGCGCCCGCTGCAAACGAGCTAGCACCGACGAACAAGTCGTAAAAGGCGCTGAGGAATCCGATGAGTGACCCGTGTTCAGATTCCGGTGTGGCTCGGAGTACGGTCGATGCGACTGACGACCACGGAAACGAGAATCCAAGTCCGAGAATGCCTGCCGCCACAATCGCCAGAGCTCGCGGGGGGCCACTTGCAATCAACAGTAGACCGGTAGCCATGGCGACGAGGCCGCTATAGAACGTGATGCCAGGATGAACACGGTCCGGCAGAGATCCGAGAAAGAAGCGCGAGAGCAGAATGATTGCGGCATAGGTGGAGAATGCCGCCGGACCTGAACCGCCGTGTTGCGCGAGATGGAGAATCAGAAAGCCCGCTACGACCGGGTAGTGAACGTTTACGAATCCTACCGCTAAGCCCGGCATGAGGAGCGATTTACGAAGAATCAGGTGCTTGCTGGCAGTTGGTTCAGGCCGGAAGTCCTCTTTGACAAAAAATGCCACTCCAAAGGCCGTGAGTGCCGCTGCAGTCTGCCAAAGCGCGGCGTGTTGGAACGAGCCAAGCAAATTGCCTAAAGCTGGACCGGCCGAGATGCCTCCCCAAATCGCGCTACTCAGGTATCCCAACGCCTGGCTGCTGCGACGAACGCCACCGACTTCCACGGCCCATGCAGCCGCCCCAGTGTAGAGACAGCCCTCGCCGAAGCCTTGCAGAACGCGGCCCAGGTATGCGCCGCTAATTTTCAGCGGCAGCAAGTAAGCGAGGCCTGCAAAAGCACAGCTGAGAAGGCCGATCAGGAAAGTGGCTTTGCGTCCCTTACGATCGGCAAACGGACCGGAGAAGAATCGGGATACCAAGGCGACGAAAGAGAAGATTCCGATGACCCAGCCCACTGTTTGGTCCGAGCCGCCCAGATCATGTCGAACGTGCGGCGCCATCGCAGGCAGCACGGTTCCGATCCCGAGAAAACCGAGGAACGTGGCGCAGATCAGTAACCAGAATCGCGCACCAAAAGCACTCCGCACATCCTCCATCTCTTTTAAGTCTACTTACCCGGCTCGCTTCGCGAGCGCGAGGATAAAGTGAAAGGCGGACTAAGTATGAATCGTCGACAGTTCATTCAAACCACCGGAGCCGGACTCGCCTTGAGCTCTCTAAATACGGGCAACGCAGCATCGAGCATGGAGTTCGACGAAGGAAAGACCCGCCGGGTCGGCTTGATTGGTTGCGGCTGGTACGGAAAGATCGACCTCATTCGTTTAATTCAGGTAGCGCCGGTGGAAGTCGTTTCGCTTTGCGATGTCGATTCTCAGATGCTTGCCGATGCTGCCTCTAAGGTCGAGGCACGTCAACGGTCGAAGAAGAAGCCACAGACGTACAGCGATTTTCGTCAGATGCTCGCCGCTAAAGACTTGGACGTCGTTTTGATCGCGACTCCTGATCACTGGCACGCGCTGGCCATGATTGAAGCGGTGCAGTCAGGCGCCGATGTGTACGTTCAAAAGCCGATCAGCGTCGATGTCGCGGAAGGTAAGGCAATGGTGGAAGCCGCGGTCAAACACAAACGCGTCGTACAGGTAGGGCTTCAACGCCGTAGCACGCCGCACATCGTCGAGGCGAAAAATCAATTTCTGGATAACGGCCGGCTGGGCAAGATCGCGCTAGTAGAAATTTATTGTTACTACCACATGCGCGCCACTGAGAATCCTCCGGACACGGATCCGCCATCCAATCTCAATTACGAAATGTGGACCGGACCCGCGCCTATGCGGCCGTACAACGAGTTGGTCCATCCACGCCGCTGGCGGGCATTCATGGAGTACGGCAATGGAATTGTTGGCGACATGGCCGTACATATGTTTGACATGACGCGCTGGATGCTGGGGCTGGGCTGGCCGACAAGAACTTCGTCAACCGGCGGCATCCTGGTCGATAAAGCAAGCAAGGCCAACATCACCGATACACAAACGGCCACCTGGGATTTTGAGGATCTACGAATCGTGTGGCAGCACCGCTCGTGGGGCCAGGCACCTGACCCGAAATACGACTGGGGCGCAACCTTCTACGGTGACAGAGGCACGCTTAAAGTGAGCGTCTACGGCTATGATTTCATCCCGGCTCTTGGCCAGGGAGGCTCGCCTGTGCACCGCGATGTCACCTACGAACTTGAGCAATATCCGGAGGACAAAACCGAGAAAGATTTAGAGAAGCACGTTGCACCCGCCGTGCGCTACCACATGAAAAACTTTCTGCATGCGATTGATACCCGCTCAAAGCCCGTGTCGACGATAGAGGAAGGATACATCTCGACAGCTTCCTGCGTTCTCGCGAATAACGCTCTTAAGCTGGGCCACACTCTCGCTTGGGACAAACACCGGCAAGAGGTGGTTGATGACCCTCAAGCAAACCAGCTGCTAGTGAGACCGTATCGCAGTCCGTGGTCTCACCCTAGCAGGCAAACAGTTTGAAGTCCGTGACGCGGTTAGAATGCGTTAGACTGCAGCGTCCTTCCTGCGCCGGACAATGAGGGCTGCACCGATCGTCCCAAACCCGAACAGAGCTAATGACGCCGGCTCCGGCGTCGCGATCATAGCTGCAGTAAAAGTCGAATTACTTGCGCTGCTCAGGTTGAACTTCCCCGCTTGTGTATTAAAAAACAGGTCAGGCCGAATGTAAGAGCCACCAGTGAACGGCCCGATCGCGGAAGTCAGATTGTAAGTTCCGAAAGCCGAGTTATATGTGTCGAGAATCGAACCACCCTGAGTGGAATCTGCGATGCCCGCTGCAATTAGGCCCTGATTATCAAAAGCGTACAGAATGTCGGTGAATGCTGTCGTGCCCAGTCCCGCAATCGAAACGGTGCCGCTAACTGTATTAGTAAACAGACCGGAACCTGATACCCCGGCGGTGTCGCCTGAAACGCTGATCGTGACAAGCGCACTCGAAAAACTGTTTGAGCCCAGACGTCCTGTCGCGGTCGCCTTCTCCGTATAAGTAATGGTGGCTGCGGATGCACTGGTTGCACAAAACGCCCCTGCCATGAGCACCGCAGTTACAATAGCCAATTTCAAATCATGTCCTCCGAGAATGATTCAGCCCGCGGTTTAACGAACGAGCCGTTAGCTCACTTATCGGCCGAAAGGATCTCAAGCACAAGTCCCTGACGTACTATTTAGACGCCCTATCGACTGCGGGCTAAGTCGTGGGATCAGCAGGCTTAGGCGCGCGGGAATTCCATAGAAATTACGCGCAACCTTATGCTCGCTTTAAAGCAAGGTTTAATTCGTATATTGAGGAAAGAAGTAAACCTTCAGGGCGTCGACGATTCCGCCGACCTGGCTCTTGTCAAGTTCGTGGCTGCAGACCGTCACATCTCCGGTTTCGAGCTTCGCTAACAGCTCCCGCGCTTCCTGACGCGACATGGAAACCAAATGTTCCTCGGCCGAACCGAACTGAAGAATGAAAACTTCCTTATCTTCGCTCGCGGAGACCGCGGGGCGGGCGTCTTTGGCGGGGAGCTTAAATTTCGAGCAATCCATAAACAGGTCTTTCTTACCGTCGACCACTGGAAGGATCGAGCAGGCGTCTCCAGCCCTTAAGCTAGCAGAATAGTACTCAGCTCTCCGGAGCAGGTATACACCAATCTCCTAAACGCTTGCCTCAAGTCATGGTGTGCAACCTGCTAACTAGATTCCCCTAAGCGGGACAACTAGTTGACCAGGCAGAGCTCTTCCTTAATGAAACTAAACATGAGGCGCCAACCGCGCAGCTCATCAAAGCGAACTTATTCGATCTCGTGGCAGGACGAAGACGGGATAACACACGCGGCGCAAGTTCAAGGCGTCGATCAATCTGATGCCGGGATCGGAGTCCGTTGTGCCGTCAATTTTCCGAAGAACACAACTGTTTACATTCAGGCTGAGGACGGGTATCCAAGTGGTTACACTTCCGTTCGCCATGCCACCCAACGGGGAGACTCTTTTATCCTTGGATTAGAACTGGATGAAGCAACACAAAAGTCGCGTCCCAGCCATGCTGCCAGTAATTGCACGGATTTTTATGACTTCCTCCAGATCAGTCCGAAAGCACAGACTGAAACTATCCAGCGGGTCTATCGTTTTCTAGCCGCGCGCTATCACCCTGACAATCCGGAAACGGGCGATCTCGAAAAATTTCTCTTCTTGAATCGTGCCTATGAAACTTTATCTTCTTCGGATAGCCGCAGCCGATATGACGAGAGTCTCAAGCGTTCTTCCGATAAGCCGAGCGCCCTTTTCGAATCAGTGGATTTTCTAGACGGAGTAGAGGGCGAAGTGAATCGCCGTTTGGCCGTACTTTCGCTGCTATACAGAAAATGCCGGGCAAATATTCATAGTCCACAAGTATCTCTGTTGGAATTGGAAGCTCATATGGGGTTTCCCCGTGAGTATCTCGACTTTACGATCTGGTATCTGCGGAGCAAGAAATATATCAAGCAGGAAGATAATGCTGAACTTGCTTTGACGTCGACAGGTGTCGATTTTATCGAGGAGAACTACGCAAGATTACCGTTGCTTCGCCGGCTCCTCGACGTTGGCACTCCGCATCCTGCTCGCTCCCGGGAGGCCGCCGATAGAATCAGGCCTGAGGCAACACCCAAATTACGGGTACTGGGCCCCGGCAAGCCGATTTTCGAGAAAATGGAAGATTACGAGGAGATGGGAGATTAGGTTTCCCGGCCGCTCCCTGACTGAACCGGGCGTAGCTCGCCTCCTCGAAGCCATTGTCTCTAGTGGCGAGCTTGCGAGGCTGCCTTTACGACGGTGACTTGAATCGTGACCGAGTGAGTTATACCGGATCCACTACCAGTAAACGTGACAGGATAAACGCCGGCAGCGGTAGCTGCCGAAGCCGTTATGCCGATCGAGGTGTTCACCAGGTTTCCTCCTGCGTTTGCTCCGGTTGCGCTGTAGTTCATACCGGGTGCCAACCCAGTAATCCTGATTGTGATTGTGGAAGCAAAGCCACCCGTGAAATTGCCTGTCGAGACCACTACCGTGCCGGCTGCTCCGCCCTGCTGAATAGTCAAAGCAGAAAGATTCAACGCGAGCGAGAAATCGGGATTGGCCGCGACAGTAATTGTTATTGGAATAGTCTGAGTCACTCCGCCGCCTGTTCCCGTGAGGGTTGCCGTAAAAGATCCAGGTCTCGAACTCAACGCTGCTGTGAAGGTCGCCAACACACTCCCGTCACCCGGAGCAGGAATCGTTAACTTGGAGAGCGAAGCCGTCACGCCAGAGGGCAGCCCCGTCAGGCTGAGTGCGACCGCAGAGTTGAAACTTCCGGAGTGGGTGCTCGTTACAGAAATCTGTCCAGATGAACCCGGTTTGATCGTGAGCGGGGTCGCCTGCGACGCGAGGTTGAAAGTGCTTGGCGCGGAAGCCGACAGAGCAATCGGCAATGTCTGGGAAAAGTTGGTTGTTGTTGCGGTCAGAACGAGACGATACTGGCCTGGTATGACTGCTGTCGTGGTTGCGATGTTCAAAGCGGAAGAGGAGCCGGGTACAAGAGCGCTCGGGGTGAACTTGGCAGTAACGCCGCTCGGCAGCCCCGACAACGCTAGGGAGATCGGCGTGCCAAAAACTCCTTGAACGGCGAGGCAAGAGACCTGGATATTGGCTGCTTGACCGGCAACAACGGCCACGCTGCCGGCGCTTGTTGCCAAAGTGCAAGTGGGCGCGGCAACCGTTAGTGTGACAGCCAGCGTCTGAGTGACGGCGCCAGCCTTTGCTGTTACGGTTATCGGGTAAGTTCCGGGCACAGCAGAAGCACTGATTGCAAAACTGAGCGCAACCGAGCCCGAGCCTGGAGACGCGATCGTGTTGGAAGCTAGCGTGGTCGTAACTCCGGTTGGCGCCCCGGTCACGGACAGTGCGACGGCGGAATTGAGTGTTACGCTTGTTGTCGACGTGATGGAGGTTTGCACGGTCTGCCCGGTTGTCGCTCTAAGCGTCGACTGAGAGGCGGCCAGCGTAATTGATGGCGGGTTGGAAGCGACATCACTCCAATGATTCACCAACAGCTGTGCGTCAACTGACCCGAGTCCAGACGCGAGGTCATATCCGTTAGCTGCCGAAAACCCGGAGAGACCCGGAACCGAGTTGTTCCCGGATGTGATGTCGTGAAAAACCGCCGAGCCGCCTCTTGACTGATTCGTTGCAAGCGGGTAGAGAGTCGCGTTCGCCAATCCCTGGCGCGAGTTGGTTTTCTGATTTACCAGCGCCATCAGGCCGGCGAAGGAAGGTGCGGAGGCGGAAGTTCCTCCTATAATCCAGAAACTCCCATTTTGAGCGATCAAATATCCGTCATGTGAAGCTGCGCTTAACGATACATCCGGGACGTCGCGGAAGCCATCCAACGGTACTCCAGGGCCGCTCTGCCAAGCGGGCTTCGCGAAGCTGATGCTTACTCCGCCCCCGCCGGCCCATAAACCCGATCCGCCGTTGGATCCGCTTTCATTCCAAACTCCCTCCGGGATGTATGTGATCGCCGATCCGTAAACCGGATTGTTGCCGGGTTGCCAGTACTGGCCCGGGTTAGTCCCTTCCGTAAACTGCGTTCCGCCGACACAGGTCGCATAGGGCGAACTGCACAATCCATTAACGCCCCTAAGCGAAGCGGAGGCGGAGCTGGCGGAACCACCAGAGCATCCCGCCACACCGCTATCACCGGACGAAACAAGCACCGTCATCCCCTGTGCTGCCGCCTGTTGCCAAAGCGAATTATAAAAAGCGACTTCCGACTTTCCCATCGCTGCTTCGCAAGCTCCATAACTGAGGCTGACGATAGGCGCAACATTATTGTTAACCGCGTACAACGCAGAAAGGTCGACTCCGTCAGTCGTGTTGGTCGAGGCAGCCACGATCACTTTCACTGCGGCGTTAGGAGCGATTGCCCCGGACCACTCCGTATCGAGCGTCGTCTCAGTACTGTCGCCTCCGATCACGCCTGGATCAGTGCTCGTGATCACGATCTGTGGATTGTTGACCGGTAAACCGAAAGTCGTTCTGAAGGACTGTACGTCGGATACCGCTATGTTTGAGCGTGCAATGACCGCAATGGTCTGCCCGGCTCCGTTCACTCCCGCACTATACAGAGGATTTATGTCGTAAATTGTCGCGTAGTCCGCCGGGGTGAGGTAATGCGCTGCTCCGCTCGTCAGATCTGGGTGGGCAATTTGGGAGGCTGATAGAGGAAGTGGCTTTATCGCGCCGTGTCCGTAATGAAAACTGTGCAGCTTGACAACGCCAGCGACCACGTCGGCAAGAGCAGCCGGGATTTGCGGATCTGTAGCGTTGGCGAGATGTGCAGACGCGCCTGCGCCGTAGCGCCGGATCTCTGATTTAAAGGTTTCGGCGACCTGTCCCGCGGTGCCGCTAAACACAATCGCCCGCTGTCCAGAAGGATATTCGTCTATGTGAAATCCGTGACTGCTTAACCAGGCGCTTATCTTCAGAAGATCCTCTTTCGTAACGCCAAATCGCGAGGCGAACTCCTGCGGCGTTAAGAACTTGTGATACTGCGAGGACTTCGGCTGACTTTGCTGGGCGATCAGTTGCGCCAGGTCATTCTCCTGAGACGGACTTCCCTTCAAGGTCAGTAAGATGTGCTCCATTGGAGTACCCTCGTCAATCGCGTTCGAGCTGCTCGATAGAACAAAAGGGTGCACGTTGCCATGAAGCGTCACGGCGCGGTTATCGTCAATCGGCTGCACGATGCGGCTTCGATTTGGCAGGGTGGAAGTAGATTGCCCGGCGGCATAGGCACTCGAAAAGAGCGACAGAATCAGAGCAGTTAAGACGAAGGACACGCGACGCATAAATCTCCTGGAAGCGCCCGCCTCTTCGCGCCAGAACTGCGCGATGGAACGTCGCTCAAGGAGCTAATCGGCTAAGTGGAGGGTCGTCTTTAGACAGTCGGGCTAGAAATTCCGCCGGAACGCCGGGTTCGGTGCGGCTGGCTGGATCGTGCTAAGGGACAATCGGCTTAAGGTTACTTAGGTGGGACATGGTGGGCGGTCACAGGATCGAACTGTGGACCTCCTGCTTGTAAGGCAGGCGCTCTAACCGGCTGAGCTAACCGCCCGACTTCACGTACACGACATTAATATAGTCGCATGCTTAACCGGTCCGTACGCACAACTAACAGTTTTTCAGTTCCCTACCAACTGAGCGTACACGCTTCTCGCCACCCCGACATCAGTCGTGCCTTTCACAATTGCACGGCCATCAGGGAACAGAGTGAAGTCGTATTTCGGCAAAGATAATCGAAGCGCAAATTCATTCACCCGCAGCTCGCCTAAAGGCCGCAGCTTAATCGCGAGCTGCGCCAAGTCCAAAGGGCGTGCGCTCTCGTGAAGCTGTACTGCGTTTCGCCCGCACAAGCTCACCGGAACTCGTCTCTTACCTTCCAAATAAGAGAAATTTCGCTTCGCGCAGACTGAACAATGCGGGTCCGCGTTCCCGGCCGCCACGCGCCGCGTGGTTCCCTCCCAAACATCAACCGTCTGAATGGAACATTCGAAGTCTGGCCAACTTACCAGCAACCGTAATGCCTGTGCAACCTGAAGCGAAGCGACCGTCGCTGTGGTCGAAGCCAATACGCCGGCTACATCGCACGTAGGCTGATCGCCACGCGGCGGCGCAGGATAAACGCACGCGAAACAAGGTCCGCGTTCTGGCACGACCGGCATCACGACCCCATAGCTGCCGATAGCCGCGCCATAGATCCACGGCACTCCGCTCTTGACGCTAAGATCGTTGAGAAGATATCGGGTTTCGAAGTTGTCGGTGCCATCCAGGATTAGATCGAAGCCACTCAACAGCTCTTCCGCGTTGGAGGGCGTCACATCTCCTACAACGGGCTCGATCTCGACGTCCCGGTTCAAAACGCGTAGCCGGCGCGCAGCCGCTATCGCTTTAGGAGATTCGCTTTCTGCATCGGCTTCCTCGTAGAGCCATTGCCGCTGGAGGTTTGTACGGTCGACATAATCACGGTCCACAATCCGCAACCTGCCAACTCCCGCCCGCACCAATGCCTCAGCCTGGAACGTTCCCAATGCGCCGCAACCGGCGATACATAAAGAAGCCCGCCGAATCCGTTCCTGACCTTCTTTGCCGATGGGCGCGAAGCGGATTTGCCGCGAGTAGCGCTCTTCGTCGCCCGGTGACATCTATCCGAATCGTAACAGCCGCTGCTATCTGGGCGATGCTGTTAAGCGCGGGGCCTCCCAAGCCGAATGCCGCATCGCAGGATGTTGCTCCCGGCCACCGCTCGCGCACCTATGAAGGGCGTCTCATCTCCTCGGTTCGCTTTGAACCCGCTCTGGATTATCTGAGCCAAGCCGATCTAAATCGCACGCTCACCCTACGCCCGGGAGAGATCTTTACAGAAAGCCATCTTCGCGAGTCGATCCAGAAGCTCTTTGCCACTGGCCGGTTCGCTGATCTGGCGGTCGATGTCGAGCCGTTACAGTCGGGTCTGCTTCTCAAGTTACTGGTGAAACCTGCATTGTTCGTCGGTCGCGTGAAGATCACGGGAGTCAAGCAGCCTCCCAACAGCGGCCAGCTTTCGGGTGCCGTCAATCTCAGCTTGGGCGAACGCTACTCCAATGCGGCGGAGCACGATTCTGTCAGCGCATTGAGGAATCTGCTCCACAGGAACGGTCTCTATCAGGCGCGAGTCAACTCTGGCAGCCAAACAGATTTGGAAACTCAAAGCGTGGACAACTATTTTCACGTTACGCCAGGAAAACGCGCCCGTATCGCTCCGCCATCCGTCTTGGGCGACACCGGCGGTAATGAGGCCGCGCTCATTCGAGCCACGCGTTGGAAGCGGCTCTTCGGTTGGGGCGGTTGGCGCGAGGTTACCGAGGCCCGCATCCGCCAGGGAGTTTCAAATGTGCAGAAGGCTTTTGAGAAAACAGACCACATCGAAGCGCAGGTCGCGCTGCAGCAGCTTAATTACTCAGCGGCTTCCAACGCGGTAAAACCAGTACTCGAGATTCGCCCTGGCCCGCGCGTCGACATAGAGGTGGAAGGAACTAAGATCCGCCACAGCAGCCTGATTGAGCTGGTTCCCGTCTTTCAAGAGCGTACCGTGAACCCTGATCTTCTCGCGGAAGGCCGGCGTAATATCCTGGCGTCGTTACGATCATCGGGTTACTACCATGCGTCGGTAACTTACAAACTAACTCCGGCACTGAAAGGTCAGCAGGCAGGGATTACTTACGTGGTCCACAAGGGCCAGCGCCACAAATTCGTAATTCTAGAACTTTTCGGCAACCGATATTTCCCGAGCGACCTCATCAAAGAACGTCTGTACATCCAAACGGCCGAGCTGCCGAGGTTCCCCTATGGCAGGTTCAGCCAGGCTTTTCTCCAGGCGGACCTGGAAACAATCCGCAACTTATACGTTTCGAATGGGTTCCGTGACGTGCGGGTAACGTCTAAAACTCTCGACAATTATCGTGGGCGGAAGAACCATTTGGCGGCGGCTATCGAAATCCAGGAGGGCCCGCAGTGGCGAGTGGCGGATTTGACTCTGGAAGGCTATGAGCCGCTCAAGCTTACTGAGCTGCGCGGGCATCTCAGCGAACAAATCGGACAGCCGTTTAGTGATTCAAGCGTTTCGGATGACCGTGACAAGCTCTTGAGCTACTACTATGCGCAGGGTTACGTCAGCGCAACATTTCGTTTCGAACAAACATTCGACAAACGCCTGCATACAGTGAGTCTCCGTTACGTCTTGAATCCCGGGATTCGAACCTACGTACGAGAAATCGTAGTTACGGGACTTGAGACAACTCGCCGAGACCTCGTGGCAGACCGTCTGGAATTACAGA
This sequence comes from Amazona versicolor, assembly GCA_034782995.1. Classification (NCBI taxonomy): domain Eukaryota; kingdom Metazoa; phylum Chordata; class Aves; order Psittaciformes; family Psittacidae; genus Amazona; species Amazona versicolor. Next base: position 17,700 of record JAVHMZ010247168.1, read on the forward strand.
AAGGACAGCCCCTCTCGCTGATAGCACAGACTGATACTCAGCGGAGACTTTACAATCTTGGAATATTTGCGCGTGTTAACACTGCTCTGCAGAACCCGGACGGTGATGAGCACGACAAATACGTCCTTTACGATATTGACGAGGCACGGCATTACTCTTTGAACGTGGGCGTCGGCGCTCAGATCGCCCGGCTCGGCGGCGGAGTAACTACGTTGGATAACCCTGCTGGAACGACGGGTTTCGCGCCGCGTCTCGCCTTGGGTTTGACGCGAATCAACTTTCTTGGGCTTGGCCAAACCGTAGGTGTTCAGACGGCCGTGTCCACCATAGAACAGAAAGCTGCCTTCACTTACTTTATCCCGCAATTCATAAGTAGCGAACGTTTCAGTCTGACAGGTACGGGGCTCATCGAGAATTCCAGTGATATCCGCACCTATACTGCTCACCGGCGCGAAGCAGCCCTGCAACTCGGTGAGGCGCTATCGCGTGCTTACACGGTTCAATACCGCTTGGTATTCCGTAATGTGACCCTTTCCAATCTAAAGATTGAGCCGCTTTTAGTCCCTTTGCTTGCGCAGCCGGAAACGCTCGGTCTGGCTGACGTCTCCCTTATTCAGGACAAACGCGACGATCCCGCCGACGCTCATCGCGGCATTTACTCGACAGCAGACTTTAGCTACGCTCCAGGGTTTCTCGGGTCGCGCACCAGCTTTGTTCGAGGCTTGTTCCGGAATTCAACCTATCGGCCCTTTCATCGCGACTTCGTTCTGGCGCGCAATACGCAGTTCGGTTTTATCAGTCGAACCGGCGGCGCTGCAAACATCCCGTTAGCCGAGCGTATCTACTCCGGCGGTTCCACTTCGCTGCGCTCCTTCCCAGATTTCCAAGCCGGACCACGTGATCTCCAGACCGGGTTTCCGTTGGGCGGCAACGCCCTGGTTAGCAATAGCCTGGAACTGCGGTTTCCGCTGTACGGCGACAACGTAGGCGGCGTACTCTTTGAGGATGCCGGAAACGTCTACAGTTCGCTTGGCGACATAAGTTTTCGCTTTCGACAGCGCAATCTGCAGGATTTTAATTACATGGTTCAGTCTGCAGGCCTAGGCATTCGCTATCGAACTCCGATCGGGCCTCTGCGCTTGGACTTTTCGTTCAGCCCCGACGCTCCGCGCTTCTTCGGGCTAAAAGGAACGCTGCAAGACCTGATAAACGGAACCGCGGTCTCGACCGTGCAGAAGATCAACGCGTTCCAATTTCACATTTCGCTAGGGCAGGCGTTCTGATGAGGTTCTGCTGTGGGGCTCTCTTCCTTGCATTTACTCTGCAAGGCGAAGTAGTCGATCGGGTGGCAATCGCGATTGACCAGCAGGCTATTACGCAGGAGCAGCTCGACGAAGAATTGCGCGTCACGGCAGTGCTGAACCGGGCACCTGTGGTTCGGGATCGTGAGTCGCGGCGAGCGGCCGCCGACCGCCTGATTCAACAAGTTTTGCTGCGAAAAGAAATGGAACTGAGCCGCTACACGGCCGCCGGGAACTCCGATCCAGCAGCGTACCTTCGGCAGATATCGGCAGAGCTCGGCGGCAGGGTTCAATTCGACGAAGCATTGCGGAAGGACGATGTGTCGGAGCCAGTTCTCCGACGCCATCTCGCGTTACAGCTCGATCTGCTCAAATTCATCTCCTACCGTTTCCAGACCGATCTCTCTGTGACCGACGAGCAGCTGCAGGAAGCCTACGGCGAGCCGTCAAGCGGTGCCAAGCCCCGCGTCGTGACTCCGCCTTTTGAGCGCGAAGCGTTACGTCAGAAGATCCTGGAGAAGCGTACCGATGAGCTTCTTAACGCCTGGCTGATCGACGCCCGAAAGCGCTCTCGCATTGTGTTCTTAGACGATTCACTGAAGTAATCATGGCCAGCCAGAGATCGAGAAATGCTCGAAGAATCTTAAGTGCTTTGGCTGTCTTTGCCCTGCTCGTCTTGGGCTTTGGAGTTTATCTGCTCCAGACCTCGCGTTTCCAAACGTACCTGCGTTGGCGCATCACCACGCAGCTTGAGAGCATCACTGGCGGCCGCGTCACCCTGGCGTCCATTCGCTATGGCTGGCCCGAATCAACGATCTACGTTGAAGGACTCGACGTGCACGGGTCCGAGCCACCAAATTCGATGCCGCTGTTTGCTTCTGGATCGCTCTCCCTCCATCTCAATCTGCGCGCGCTGCTTACCGGACGATTGGATGTGGACCGGGCATCGTTGCGCCATCCGTCCATCTATTTGACTGTAGACCCGGATGGCAAGACCAACATCCCTTCCCGCTTAACACCCGAACGAAGCGTGGACGGTTTCTGGCGGCTGGAATTGTCACGCTTCGATGTAAAAGATGGCGTGGTGACCATAAATGACGTTCGGCATGCCTGGAATGCGCATGGGCAGGATGTCCGGCTCGAACTGAAGTATCTCGCGCAGCGCTCGTCTTATGCTGCCCAGCTCTCTTCGAGCCCGTTTCAAATCGATAGCCCAGGCGAACTGAAATTGGCCGGAAATCTATCGCTCAAAGCGGAACTGATGCGGGATCTGCTAAATGTGCGGCAGTTCTCGATAACGAACGATGCGGCACACCTGCGGCTATCGGGCCCGGTTCGGTTTGCGCGTGGTGGCTCCGCTGATCTGGCATTCCAACTGGACGTAACTGCCGATGAAGTTGGACGAATTCTGCAGTGGCCGTCGCTCGAGCGTGGCAATCTCGCCGCAAACGGAAGTGTGACGTTCTCAGGTTCCGCAGGATGGGCCGTCAGTGGCAGTGTTTCGGGACTCGACGTCAGCTATCGTGCGCCTCAGGGCATCGTCGGCCCCGCTTCCGGCCGCTCGCAGTTCACACTCTCGAGCCAAAGTTTGCAATTCGAAGATCTGAAGATCATCTCGCGTGGAGCTGTGCTCGAAGGCGTTGCATTCATCGACCGCTCTCGCCAGTATTCGTTCAATGGCCGGATACGCGGACTTGAGCTCCGAAACGGGCTCAGACTGATCGGCGAGCCGGACTTCCCGTGGAGCGGCTTAGTGTCGGGTCATCTTAAGATGGTCGGAAATTTATCTCGCGGCTGGCGTTCCGCAACTGGTGTCTCCAACTTCGACATCGCTCCTGCGATGGGCGCCAATCCTCTTACCGGTCACCTGAATCTTACTTTCGCCGGCTCGAAAATCCGCTTTACTGACTCTGACCTTCATTCTCCCAAAAGCGACATCCGATTTGCAGGCGATGAATCGAACCTTCGATTAGAGATCGAGAGCCGCGACCTGGCGGACTTCGTGCCCGTGTTGCGGTATTTGAAACACGCGCCTATTCTCGCGGCCGCGCCAACGCTGATGTCAGACGGATACGCCCAGTTCAAGGGCGAACTGCGCGATTTGTGTCAATCTCCCGCTTTGATTGGAGACCTTGCTCTTTCTCGTTTCGTTTATCGAGGTCTGCCCATTGACCACTTGACAATGGCGGGCGCGCTTTCCGCCAGCAGCTTGGATCTGTCTTCGCTGGCGTTGCAAGCCGGTGCTGCAAAGGTGTCGGGAAAAACCTCTTTCGAGCTGTTTGACTGGAGCCCGGCTGCAGAAAGCGCGCTGAGCTTCCAAGGATCTTTCAGCGGTATCGACCCCTCGCGATGGCTTCCGCTCAATAATCAATTCCCACTTGCATTTCGAATGGTTTCCGGATTTCTTGACGTCGCGGGCACGTTAAGCGAGCCCGTGGGTCACGCAGACATTGAGGCGCAGGGGATCGAGCTTTGGGGGCGGCACGTCGAAAAGGCCCAAGCCCGGCTCATGCTGCATCCGGGCGAGATCGACGTAGCCGGAGGACGCTTGCAAGCCGGTGCGAGCGTCCTGGCGGTCTCTGGTAATTACGCCCATTCAGCTCACGACTACGCGAGCGGCCGTTTGTCTCTTCAGGTTGACGGTCGCGCCCTTCCATTCAAAGAGTTTTCACCTCAGCCTTTCAGGAATCCGGATGTCAGCGGTGTGCTGGACATCCATGCAGCTGTCGTCACAGACGTATCGCACTCGGTATTGCGGCCAACCGCCGTTGACGGAACAGCTGCGCTGCGCAGTCTGTCGTTAGAAGGTGTTTGGGTCGGCACTCTTAACATGACGGCTAAGACAATGGGCCAGACGCTCAACTTGGCTCTCGCCGGCGAAGCAGGCCGCACGCTCCTGAAAGGCGAAGCGCGTGTCCAACTCGCCGGCACTTATCCGCTTGAAGGTGCTCTGCAATCGACCGGGTTGCCTCTCGAGGAGTTAGAGGTTCCACTTCATACGATTTTTGGTTTCCACACCGCCATTGCAGGCTCGGTCACCGGTAGTATTGCCTTCCGCGGTTCTGCGCTCGACCCTGCCGCTTTGAACTCCTCGCTCTGCTTCGAGAAAATTGAACTTCATCCGCGCGGCCTAGCGACGAACACAACAAACCTTGAGCTGCGAAATCGAGAGCCTTTTGAGATCGACCTTTCCGACGGCATCGCTTCGGCACGGCAGCCCATCAATTTGCAGGGACAAGATACGCTGCTGCGGATTACCGGTTCGGCCGGATACCGGCCTGCCAAACCAATCCGAGTGAGTCTTGACGGTTCTCTTGACTTGAAGCTCCTGCAGTTGCTTGATCCTTCGCTCGATACCTCCGGACAGTTATACCTGGCGGCAAACATAGGCGGCTCTGCCGGGAGACCAAGCATGAATGGCACACTGGCGCTGAAGAACGGCTCACTGGCGCAGATCAACGGCTCGAACAAACTCGAAGCGCTTAACGGGACCATCGCCTTCCATCAGGATCAGGCGGTAATCCAAAAGCTCACAGCCGATGTGGGTGGCGGTAGATTGTCAATCAGCGGCAATGTCGGACTCGCTCACTTGGCGTCGCCCTCATTTGAACTTCGTGCGCAAGCGAGTGACTTACGACTGCGTTACGGTGACAACATCAGCACGACTGCTAACGGCGATTTCCGTTTGAACGGGACCAGCACCGGCGGGTTGCTCTCCGGCAACGCGACTGTTTCGCGCATTGTGTTCCGTGCGAATGCGGATCTTGCAAGTGTGCTGGCCGGTTTAGCAGAGCCGCTGAATACACCGAGCAACGGAGAGAGCGCGCTGGCCGGGCTACAGCTCGATTTGTCTCTTCAGAGCGCTCCTGATTTGCAACTTAGTACCTCCCTCAGCCGCGATCTTCAGGCAGCTGTCAACCTCCGGCTGCGCGGGACTTTAAATCGCCCCATCGTTCAAGGCACGGTGAATGCTAATCAGGGAGACATTCGGGTATTCGGTTCCCGCTACACCATCAATCGCGGCGAAGTGAATTTCAAAAACACCGCTAAGATCGATCCGATTCTGGATCTTGATCTGCAAACAGAGGCCCGTGGAATCGCTATCGATGTTACTGTTTCGGGGACACTCAACAGGCTGAACGTCGCATATAGTTCGGATCCTCCGCTTCTGCCACGCGACATCATCGCGCTCCTTGCAGTCGGGCGTACGCCGAGTAGTGGAACCAATCTGCAAAGCGCCCCGGTGACCGTCGACACAAGTGCCTTGCAAGCGGGCGCAAATACGGTTTTAGGACAGGCAATTTCGCCTGGTCAAAGCCGGCTGCAAAGACTGTTCGGCGTGACGAATATCAGGATCGATCCGTTTGTGCAAGGGCTGACGAATACGCCGCAAACTCGTCTTACGCTCGAGCAGCAGATTTCGCGCTCCATTACGGTCACCTATATCACCAACCTGGCGCAAACTTCAGAGCAGATCTTCCGTCTCGAGTGGTCGCTCAACCGCCAATACTCGGTTGTAGCAGTGCGCGACGACAACGGTGAGTTCGGGATCGACATTCAATACAAAAAGCGTTTCAAGTAAGCGCACGGCGTCAGATACTGAAGGAGAACATGAAGTGGCTTTGTCTCATGTGCGCGGCGTTGCCCGTTGGGTTTCCCGCAACTGCAACCGTGACCTTCAGCCACGATATCGCTCCGCTGGTCTGGGAACGATGCGCTCCTTGTCATCACAACGGAGGCGTGGGTCCGTTCCCGCTACTCACTTACGAGCAAGTTGGTAAACACGCTACTCAAATCGTTTCCGTCACGGCCCGGCGCTACATGCCGCCCTGGCCGCCTGAGCATGGGACAAATGCTTTCAAGGGAGATCGCAGCTTAACCAACAGCGAGATTCGCTTGATTGCCGACTGGGTGAAAGGCGGTAAAGCGCCTGGCGATCTCAGCCATTTGCCCGCGTCTCCGCAGTACACGACCAACTGGCAGATGGGCCAACCTGATCTGGTTTTGCGGATGCCGCAGGCCTTTCATCTTCCTGCAACTGGCTCGGATGTGTTTCGAAACTTTATCGTGCCTTCTGGCTTGAGCGAGACAAAGTATGTGCGCGGGCTGGAATTGCATTTGAGCAATCCGCGCGTCGTGCATCACGCCAACGTGTTGCTGGATCGCACTCGCTCATTGCGCAAACGCGACGGTGAAGACGGCCGTCCAGGCTTTCCCGGCATGGATGTAATTACGGAAGCGTCCGCGGCAAGTTTTGATCCGGACTCTCATTTTCTGTTCTGGAAGCCGGCAACTGTTTTGGCGCTCGAGCCGGAGGACATGAGCTGGAAGCTCGACCCGGGTACGGATCTCGTTTTGAATCTGCATCTGCAGCCTACGGGCAAAGCAGAAGAGGTCCAGGCGGAAATCGGACTTTATTTCTCTTCGAAGCCGCCGACCCGCTTTCCAATGCTGCTGCAGCTTGAGCATGACGGTGCGATACACATCCCACCAGGTGACCGGGCGTTTTCCGTTACCGATTCGCTCACCTTACCGGAGCATGTCGATCTGCTCGCCATCTATCCGCATGCGCATTACCTAGGAAAGGTAATTGAGGCTTGGGCGACGCTGCCCGATGGGTCGCGGCACACGCTGATTTGCGTGCCCGACTGGGATATCAACTGGCAGGCGGAGTACGAATATCAGCAGCCGATCTTTCTACCAAAAGGCACGAAAGTTTCGATGCGCGTCACGTACGACAACTCGACGGACAATCCGCGGAATCCCAACCGGCCGCCGAAGCTGGTTGAGACAGGAGATCGGAGCGAAGACGAGATGGGGCATGTATGGCTGCAGGTTCTGCCGCGATCGCAGGGGACCGGTGTCGAAGATCCGCGACTAGATCTGCAGGAAGCCGTGATGAAGCGGCGGCTTGAGAAGTACCCGGGTGATTTTATCGCGCATTACAACCTGGGGGCGCTCGAGCAATCGCGCGGCAAACTGGAGGACGCACTGTCGAACTACCGGGTTGCCTTGCAAGTTGATTCCAAGAGCACCACGGCGCGCAACAGCCTGGCGTCGGTACTCATGATGGAAGATCGCTTGCCGGAAGCCATACGAGAGTTTCGAACCGTGCTGCGCAACGATCCCGGTTATTTGAATGCGCGATACAACCTGGCCCATGCGTTGGCGGCTCAGGGAAAACTAGACGAGGCCGCTCAGGAGTACGAGGAGTTTCTTCATCAGCAGCCGAATGACGCAGAAGCGGAGGCGGCGCTCGGGACGGTGTATTTCAAACAGCAGCGCATTCCGGAGGCGCTCACCCATTTTCGGACTGCAGCGCGGCTTTCGCCCTCAGATGCTGATGTGCAGGCGAATCTTGGAACGCTGCTCGCGATGAGCGGAGATCTACATGGCGCTGAGCAAGCTTTCGAGCAAGCACTGCGCGCCAATCCGAATCACGCGGCGGCTAGCGCTAACTTGAACCGAGTCAGGGCGCAGTTGGCGGCGCGGCAGCAGTAACTTCGGTGGGCCGGCGGCGAAAAAGCTCGGACGGGTAATCGCCCGCTTTTACAACGCGAATCCAGTGATCGGTGAACTTGAGCGCCGGATGCAACTCGACATACGGCATGTGACAGCCGATGCAATCGCCCTGCTGGCGTGCGTCGGTGTGAAAACCTCGCGGTGATTGAGGGGCGTGGCAGGTCTGGCATTTCCCGTTGTAGAAAGCAGCGTCGTTGCGGCGTGCGTCCTGGTGCGCCACGTGACAGGTGGTGCAAGCGAGCTTGCCTGACGTAAAGCAGCGGCTCTGACTGAGCCGGAGCGGCTGGAAGCGCACGTTGTCCAATTCTTTGTCAGTGCCCGGCGACTTCAGACGGTGGCAGGTCCCGCAGAGCTGCACCTGGTTCACGGCTTTGAGCTTGCCAGGATTTACGGGTAGGCCGTTGCCCTTGGCGTGTTCGTCGGCTCCCGCGTGGCAGCGCTGGCACTGCACGCCGGCCACGACCGGTTCGAAGTTCCGATCAACGGCAGTGGCATGGCAACCAATGCAGGATTGCAGTGCTTTCGGCGGCTGGGAGGCCCCTAGCGCGGCCGCCGCGTTCGGCGATGCTCCGGCTGCTTGCCCGATGGTGATGCCGTAACGGTGGAGCTCAGGGAAGTAGCTGACGCGCGACTCGAGAATGCCCGCGGGGGTACGGACGAGCGGAGTCTGTCCTTGGGCACCAGCCCCGAGCACCCACTGGACTAATCCACTCGCTCCATCTGTCCCCGTGCTCACCAGTATGCCTTCGGGCGTGTGTCTATAGGAAAGCTGGAAACCGCCGGGGCCTTCGCTCAACGGTCCGTCTGGCAGGTTCCGGGCGAAAGCGCTCGAAGCAGCAGGAACCATGGCATGAGCCATGCGAGTTTTCTCATGGAGCTTGGTTTCGCCTGGATGGCAGGTTACACAGGCGGAATCGGCAGCTTGTACCGGCATCGCCCATGTTGCGAGAAAAGCGGCAAACGAAGCCAGCTTGAGCAATGCCACCTCTTCAGCTTGCCAGAAATTACCAAACGAACTCGATCAGGGCTGCTGGAGTGCCTTCCAGTGGTCTAGAACAATCTTGCTTTCGTCTTTTCTTCCCTCTAGGGCAAGGGTTTGGCCAAGAAGGTATGTAGCAGATGTATTCTGCGGGTCTAAGGTCAACGATTTCCGTAGGATACCTTCGGCGTTCGAGTAGTTGGCCATCTTGAAATAAGCCTTCCCGAGCAGGATGTAAGGGCCACTAAAGTCCGGGTTGAGCCAGATGGCACGCTGCAAATTTGGCACCGCCAGCTCCCACCTCTCCTGTCTCACGTTGACGTCGCCCAAGCGATACCAGGCCATGGAAAAATTGGGATTCAAAGCCAACTCCTGGGTGAGGTGTGCAACGGCGTCATCGAAACGTCCGCGGTAGATTTCGATCTCTCCCAGCAGGAAGTGTGCTTCAGGTAACTTTGCGTCCAGCGCCAGCGCCTTGGCGATCTCGGTGGCGGCTTCGTCGCGATACTCCTTCTTGAGCATCATCTGGCCAGCGACAAGGTGTGCGGCCGCCGACTCTGGCGGCAAGTTGAACAAGCGGGCGAAGGCAGCCCGGGACTGGTCCTGCTGCTTGGTCTGCAGGTAGGCGTAACCGAGCATGTAGTTGGCCTCATTGACGCTCGGGACGTGTTCGAGCCAGGGAATTGCCTTGGGCGCTTGCGACAACATAAAGTAGCTTTGGCCGATTAACAAAACCGACTCCTGGTAGGCTGCTGAGCTTTGCTCCTCCCGGTTCACGGCTTGTTCAAGAGCGGTAATTGCTTCGTTGTACTTCTGCTGGCGGTAGAACTGAACCCCTTGCTGATGGGAGTTGTCAGCCTGCTGGAACCACCAGAAAAGCAGGCCAAAGACAGCCACAGTCATACAGAAAAGTATAGATTGAGCAGGACTTATCCCGTTTTCGGAATTAGTTGCGCGGTACGCGACTCTGAAAGCGTTTTCAGAAAAAAAGTTGACGCGAATATCAAACTTTCGGGGTACGGAATACTCTTAAATCCTATACACTACTTCAAGGTGTGAGTTAAGTTCGCCAGGTTCGCGAGCCGTACAGCTCGCGGCGAGCTTCAGAAGAGTTGCTTCCAAGGAGAAGGGGAATGGTTAGCTTGCGCAATAAAGTTTATTGCTTGGCGTTGGGGCTTGCGGTGCTGCTGCTGTCTAGCGGCGGTTTATACGCTCAACAAGTATTCGGCAGCATTATCGGCACGGTAACAGACCCGAGCGGTTCTGCCGTGGCTAACGCCAAGGTAACGGTTTTAGATACGGGAAAGGGAACCTCAAGCGAGACGACGACCAACGATTCCGGCCAGTTCATTAAGGGGCAGCTGATTCCGGGAACGTATAAGGTAACGGTCGAGGCGACTGGGTTCAGCAGAGTCGTGTCGAATGACCTGACCGTTCAGGTGGACCAATCTACGCAGTTCAATGCTTCCATGCAAGTTGGGAACGTGAACCAGACTGTCGAAGTGACGGCCGCCGCGCCATTACTGCAAACGGACAAGGCGGATGTGGCGCAAACATTCACGGCGAAGGAAATTTCTGAGCTGCCGAGCATCGGCCGAAATCTGCAGTCGTTCGAACTGCTAAACCCCGGAACGGTGAAGCAGGGCTGGGCGCACGCCGCTGATGAAAACCCGCAGGGCAGCGTGCAGATTCAGGTGAATGGACAGCCATTTTACGCCACCGGCTACTATCTGGATGGCACAGTCAACCAGGACCCAATTCTGGGGATTATCGTGGTCAATCCGACTTTCGATTCGGTCAACGAGGTCAAGCAAGCTAACCAGGACTACGACGCGGAGTTTGACACTTTCAGCGCTGGCTTGCTGACTTACTCGACGAAGTCGGGCACTAACTCATTCCACGGAGATGCGTTCGATTTTGTCTATTTGAATACGCCCGGATTTCAGGATTTCGGACGTAATCCGTTTACGGAAAATACGCCCATCGGTGGGCATGCCGGGGCCTTCTCTCCCACGACCCACCAGAATCAATTTGGCGGTTCATTGGGTGGTCGGATTATCAAGGACAAGTTGTTCTACTTCGCCGATGCGCAGCTGACGCGCAACATCAAGGGCGGTTCGGTGGTGACCAGTGTTCCTACCGCTGCAGAGCGTAGGGGCGATTTGAGCGATTGGCTGGTTCTTGGATCGCAGTACCAGATTTACGATCCGAACACTGGCAACCCGGTGACGGGTCTTGGCCGGACTCCATTTGTCAATAACCAAATCCCGACAAACAGGCTGAATGCGCAGGCACAATCCCTACTCAATAGTTATTTTCCGCTCCCGAATAATGTTCAGACGGTAATTAACGGCCACGACGCGCCGTACAACAATTACGCCGCCAGCGGAGCGCTCACAAATAACGGTAACCAGTGGGATACTCGTTGGGATTATTTCCAGAATGAAAAAAACACCTTCTTCGGCCGGTACAGCTACGCGGCGTTCGATTTGAGCGCTCCTGGCGCCTTCGGCTTGCTGGCGGGCGGCCCCAACTTTAACAATGCTAATTACGCCGGCAGTTCCACTACGCTTAACCAGAGCATTGCCGGCGGCTGGACCCACACCTTCAATTCTTCGCTCATAAACGAGTTCCGGTTCGGGTATTTGCGCTATCACATTACTGACGTTCCGAATGGTGTAGGGCAGGCGCTCTCCACGCAAGCGGGCATCAACGGCCTGAATTTAGACAGTTTTTACACCTCGGGTCTATCGGCCTTCTACATCGATAATCCGGCGGGCGATAGCAATCGCATCGGCTATGCTCTCGGGATCAATCAGTGTAACTGCCCGCTCGACCAAAATGAGCGGCAGTATCAGTTCGTGGACAATATCAGCAAGGTTCGCGGCAATCATAGCTTTAAAGCCGGCGCTGATATCAGATACGCTTTGAACCTACGCGTCCCCAGCGATACCCATCGTGCCGGAGAATTGCATTTTCAGAATGCGCGCACCGGAATCGGGACTACTGATCCGACGACCGGACTTCCGACGGGTAACTCTGTCAATGGTCTAGGCATTGCTACCTTCTTGCTTGGCGACGTAAGCACGTTTGGACGTTATGTCAGCTCCAGCACCGACGCTGAAGAGCGTCAGAGGCGTTGGTTCTTCTATGGTCAGGACGAGTGGCGTCCGAATCCCAAACTCACTGTTACCTATGGCGTGCGCTGGGAGTTAGTGTTTCCGGAACGCGTGAATGGTCCTGCGAATGGTGCCCAGTACAACCTCAGCACCGGCTTACTCGATGTATTCAGTTTGGGAAATATCAGCGGCCATGGTTATCAAGACATGAATTACCGCAACTTTGCGCCTCGCTTCGGAATTGCTTATCAAATCACGCCGAAGACTGTGATTCGGACCGGCTACGGCTGGTCCTATAGCTTAGGTACTTTCGGGTCGACATTCGGACACAACGTGACCCAAAACCCACCAGTTCTAGCAAATCAGTCGCTCAATCCAAGTAACGTGTGCGGTAACAATTTCTGCGATGTCTTCAATTTGAGCAATCCAGCTCCTGCTCGACCGACATTCGCGGTTAGCTCGGATGGCACGCTGCCTTGTCCGTCTGGCGTGGATTGCAAAACGAGACCTGCACTGTTTACGGTGCCTGTGATTTACGCCTACAACTTTTCGGTTCAGCAGCAACTTGGCACCAAGATCGTGGTCACCGGTGGCTACGTGGGTAACTCGGGACGGCATCAGTCTTTGGGAGTCGGCGGAAATAGCTTCAACGTCAACACGCAAGTCTTCTTGCCGGGCGTGTCGCAGAACAACGGCGAATATCCTTTTAACGGTTACTTGGGTCCCAGGTACAACTATGGAAACACGACTGGGATCGATAACTATTGCAACTGCGCTAACAATCGATATGACTCGTTCCAAGGTACGGTGGCCTTGAAGAACGTTCTTGGACTTAACTTACAGGGGAACTACACCTATCAAGTTTCGCAGGGAGACGGTTATGGGCCGGCGGGTTCGTACACGTTCCTTTATGATCGTGCTCTAGGTTACGGCAATAACACCGACTTTCCAGCGCAACAGTGGGTGCTCGCAGGCAACTACGACATCCCGTTTGGACACGGTAGGAGATTCGGCGCGAACTCAAACCGGTTTTTGGACGCCATTGCCGGCGGATGGAACGTAAGTAGCATCTTTACTTACTACAGCGGCCGGTTCTTTACACCGGGGCTCGACAACTACAACCTCGGCGCAGGAGGTCAGCCGTATGCCGGACCGAGTGGTGTGCCGGATAAGGGAACCGGCAGCCCGTACGCTCCGAATAAGAATCGTAATCAGTGGCTAGTCAAGGGGTTTGGCGGTCCTTTCCAGGTGCCTGCTCCAGAAACCTTTGGCAACTACCCGATCAACTCGTTAGTGGGTCCGCAGTACGTGAACTTGGATGCTTCTCTCATGAAGGCATTTACCATCACGGAGCGCATTAAGTTCACGCTGCGTTTGGATGCTACTAATGCTCTTAATCACACCAATTTGGATAACCCGAATTCGGATATCCAGAGCGGCAACGCCGGCCAGATTACCAATATTGCGTTCAACGGCAATGGAGCTACGATGCGCCGGTTGCAGTACTCCGGTGTGATCAGCTGGTAATCAGCAACTAGAGACACGCAAAGAAGCGGGAGGGGCTTAAGCTCCTCCCGCTTTTGTTTTGCTCTCGGTTACGGTGAAGACCTGGTTAGCTTTTAAGCCGGGCAACTTATCAACCTGTCCGCTTGGCCAGTGAATTTCCACGTCGGCTGTCTGAGACTGCTTCAGGCCGAAGTGGATGCGCAAGTCGCTTTGCGAAATGTAGCTGCCGCCGCTACGAACTTCATCCATCTGCTGGTGTTCGCCAGTGGGTTTGCAATAAACCCGCGCTCCGATACCAGAGCGGTTTGACTTAGTGCCGACGAGCTTCACTTTAAGCCAGTTGCGACTCATCGTGCTTGCACAGCGTAGGAGCTGTGGAGCGTCATTCACGCAATTAACGACGATGTCGAGAAGGCCATCGTTGTTGAAGTCGCCGATAGCGCAGCCGCGGCCTGCTACCGGCTCCAGGATACCGGGTCCAGCATCGAGCGAAACGTCCTCAAACTTCCCGTTCCCGAGATTTCGGTAGAGTACTTTGCGTTCGCGGTAGCCCGACTCGCTGGCCTTCTCACGCACTTCTGGGTACACGTGACCGTTGCAAGTGAGGATATCGGGCCAGCCGTCGTTATCAAAATCCAGGAAGGCCGCGCCCCAGCCGAGGAAGCGTGTATTACGCCCAAGACCGGCTTGGAATGTAACATCCTCAAAGTTGCCTTTGCCAAGATTCCGATACAAGCTTGAGGTATCGCCGGCGAAGTTAGTCTTTACGATGTCGAGTTTGCCGTTGCCATAGACGTCAGCGGCAGAGACGCCCATGCCGGCTTGCGTTTTGCCATCCGCGCCGAAGGCAACGCCCCATTCAAGCGCGACATCGGTGAATGTGCCGTCGTGATTGTTTTTGAAAAGTGCGGATGGCGCGGAGTCATCGGCGACATAGATATCGGGCCAGCCGTCGTCGTCAAAGTCGCCAACCAGCACGCCCAGCCCGTAGGTGCCCTGCTTCTTGAGAATGCCCGCGCGTTCGGTGACATCAGTGAAGGTGCCGTTGCCATTGTTGTGGAAGAGAATGTCTTTGCCACCTTGTAGCCCGGGAGGGCCGCACGCGACGGTCAGTCCTTCGTAGAGACACGGGCCACTTTCGGGGAGCGGGGCAGTTTTCGGATCGAAGTCGATGTAGTTGGCGACGTAGAGGTCGAGGTGACCGTCGCGATCGTAGTCGAGAAAAGCGCACCCGGTGTTCCAACGCTTAAGGCCGGTGGCGGTGCGGGTGGTGACGCCGGCTTGCGCGGCGATGTCGGTGAAGGTACCGTTGCCGTTGTTGCGGTAGAGCGCGCAGTCGCCCCAGTAGGTCACAAACAGATCTTCGTGGCCGTCGTTATTGTAGTCGCCTGCGCAGACGCCCTGGCCCCAGCCCGTACGCGCCAGGCCGGCTTTCACGGTGACGTCGGTGAAGGTGCCGTCGCGGTTGTTTTTGTAGAGGCGGCTGATGGGCTCGGAGCCGGGGGGAAAAGCGGTTTCGAAGCGGGTGCCATTGACGAAGAAGATGTCGAGCCAGCCGTCGTTGTCGTAGTCGATGAAGGCGACGCCGCAGCCGGTAGTCTCGAGCAGATATTTGTTCTTGGCTTCGGCGCCGAAAACTGTTTTGTGAGTAAGGCCGGCCTGTTTGGCGACGTTGGTGAACTGCACCCCGAGCGGCGTGCCGGCGAATAACTGGTCGAGCGAAAAGACGGGCAAGCTGGCGCAAAGGGACCTGATCAGCGATCTTCGAGTGAACATGCTCAGAGGGGCGGATAACCAGGTGGCGCTATAGAGAGTTTAGCGTGGGCGTGTGTGGGCGGCGGGCGGGTCCTGTCCGTGCGTATTGACAGGCACTCCGAGAGGCGATACTATCGATCCCGCATCTGCATCCCCCTCGATTGATTATGAGATCTCAAACTGAATTTGAAAATGCCACAGGGCTCCGACTAGCGCCCACCAACGTAGCTGGAGCGTATTCATTTTTACCTGTTCCGGGCGACTTTGTGTTGACTAAGGCTAATGCTCACGAGCTACGGGCCCATGGGTTTCCGCGACGCCCATCCGCGCAGGACCATAAGCGACTACATTCGGCCTGGAGTTCTGCCTTCGCGGAACCGTGGTCGCCTAAACTTCAAATCATCCCCCAACTAGAGGTGATACGCAGGATAAAAGGGCATCCTCGGGAGCGAGTCGTCAATCCTGCGGATCAGCTAAACAACGCGTGGTCGGGGGTGGTTTGCCTCGACCCATTTCCCGATGTGAACCGCAATCTGAGTGTCGTCGGCCAGTGGACGGTCCCGACTGTGACCGCGCCCGCGAACGGCAGAGAAACAGGTCCGATTGTGGGAATAACCTCGCCCGGATGGGACTCCTCCTCGTGGATTGGTATAGACGGCTTTTCTGCGGATTCGTCCGATGTGTTGCAAACCGGCGTGGAACATTATGTCCTGCAGTCCGGCGGAAGCGTGTACCTACCCTGGTTCGAATGGTATGTTCCCCAGGCTCTGCCAGGAGACCCCGATTACATTTATCAGACCACCATTACAAACTTTCAGGTGCAACCGGGCGATTCAGTTAGTTGCAATGTTTCTTATGTTAGCCGCCAGTATGGGAACGTATCGTTCAGCAATTCCAGAACCGGTGGTTGGTTCACAATGGCACTCGCCCCACCCGCGAACGCATCTTTCAATGCGAAAAGCATCGAATGGATTTTTGAAGCCCCTAACGGGGGATGGCCAAACGGCTCGATTGTTCCGGACTTCACTGACGTAGTTTTCGTCAATGCGTTTGGGTGCGGAGGCGCCGTGGGGGACTTGGTCGATCCGCAAAGTGGGACTAAGCTCATACTGCAAGAAGGTTCCAGCGTAGACCCGTTTGTGCAGACCTCAGTTCGTACTGATCTGTATTCGGTCGTGATCTCGCAGCATTAGCTGACATTTTCACGATTGAGGGATCACAATGCCCGCGTGCCAGACTGCCACTGTGGAGCTGGTCGGGACCGAGGAACAACGAGGTTAATGCTCATGTTTCTCCCTGAGCCAGTGCTCTGCTTCGGATGCTGCTGAGATCCTACCGTTAGCCAAGTATGTTATTGCCGTTGTAATTACCACGAGGGGTTACGTGGTAGGCCGCCTCTCGAATGATGATGCGCGCAGTTCGTGCCACGCAAATTAATAGCCTAGGCTTCGGCTACTTCTCTCGGGTATTGCCTCCGTCTGTCCCCATTCCTTTCAATGGCTTGATCATGGGGCCGCCGCGCATGCCCTGCTCGAGCGTGTTAGATAGCTCGGACTCTTTTTCGCGCTTCAGCCGTGCGCCCGTTGCGAAAGCCTCTTCACTACCTTGCTTGTCGCCTTTCTGACGCAGGATTTGGCCCATCGTGTTGTAGGGTCCGGGTGTCGTCGAGTCCAGACGAATCGACTCCCTGAGTTCCGCGAGCGCACCATCCAAGTCGCCGTTCTGTTTTAAAGCTATGCCCAGCATGTAATGAGCTTCCGCGTAATCAGGAGAGATTTTGATCGCGGCGCGCATTTGCTCTCCGAGCCCGGCGAAGTCACCCAACTGCCAGTCGGCGATGCCCAGAGAATAATATGCCTGGGGCAGTGAAGGATCAATCCGGATCGCTTCCTCAAACTCCTTCTGCGCCGCTTCGAGCTGATCCTGGCTCTTGAGCGAGATGCCTAAGTCATAGTGGGCAGCGGCAGACTCCGGCTCCACGGCGAGAGTTTGTCGATAAGCCTTTTCCGCTTTGTCGAACTCGCCCTTCTTCAGATACGCATAGCCGATATTCATCAAAGCGCTGGTATCAGCCGGTTTGTGCGCAAGCACTTTCTGAGACTCCTCTATGCCTCGATCAGGCTGGCGAGTCTCGATCAGTGCAAAGGCATAGTTGTTGCGCAGAGAGTCATCTTCAGGACTGAGCGCCAAAGCTTTTGAGTATGCGTCTACCGTCTGAGCGAGATCGCCCTTGTGCTGCTGGGCTGATGCGAGATCCGTCCACGCCTGTGGCTTTGTCGCGTCTATTTGCGTTGCGTGCTGGAGCTGTTCGATCGCCTTTTCATTCTCATTTTCCCGGAGGTAAGCAGAACCAAGGCGGTACCGGTAATCGAATGTGTCGGGCTGCAGGCGAACGGCGGCCGCAAGCTCGAGCAGCGCACGCTCTCGCTGTTCGCCATTCCACAGCGCAACGCCCAGATGATAATGGGCAGGCGCGTAGTCCGCGTTAAGTTTGACCGAGTTTTCGAAGTGCGCCAGAGCTTCGTTTGAATGCTGCAAGACGGCATAGAGAAACCCAATCTTGTCTTCTGATTCGGCGGTGGGTGACGGTTCAGATTCAGCTTTCGCGAGAGCGGCTAGGGCTTCGTCTTTCTGCCCGGCCCTAAGAAGTTGCTCTGCCCGGTCTGTCCACTCGCCGACCGAGTCCGCGTACAGCACTGCGCTCGTTAGAACAGCCAATAAGCGAATCGAGCGCAGCTTCAATACACCCGTCATTATACGGCCGGTCGCATGCTATTTCGCTGCCAGCTTCGGATCGAGCTTAGCCGCAAGAGCCATCTCTTCACGAGCTTGCTCGGTTATCCCTTCCTGCTCAAGCGTGACGCTCAGACTGTAGTGAAGAGATGCGACCAACGGATTGACCTCAATGCCCTTACGGTAAATCTCGATCGCCTCTCCTCTATGGCCCAGGGCCTGGAGCGCCCCGCCCCAATTGAGATACGCGGGCACGTAATCGGGATCGATCTCGAGCGCTTTCTTGTACTCCGCAATTTCGTCCTCGTTGTGCGACGCGCTATAGGCGAGAGCCAGATTGAAATGCGCCCCGGCGTCCTGAGGATAGAGCCGGGTGGCGAGGGTAAGTATCCCGGCGCCTGTTTGAGGGTTGCCTGCCTCTGCATACGTAATTCCCAAATAGGTGAGAGCACGAAGTAGCCGTGGATAGATCTTGAGCGACTCAAGCAACTCCGCGGCGGAACCTTGGCTATCTGCAGAACTGCGTAGCTGCATAGCATGGTTAAAGCGGGCTTCAGCCTCCTCGCGGAAATTGCGCGGCATGCGTCCCACAATGAAGTAGTGCCCGCGTTTCTCGACGACGCTCGAGTGGCCATCCGGCGGGAGCGCGAGAGCCGCTGCCGACCAGGCTGGGTCGAACTGACTGGATTCGAGATCGCCGAGATAGCCGCCGTTAATAGCGCTTGCCCGATCGAGTGAGTTGGTACGCGCAAGCTCGAAGAAGGATGCGCCACCGTCGAGTTGCTCTTTCAGCGTGTTGGCTTTGGCGGCGTCATCAAGTTCGATGACGCGTAGGAAAAGGTGTCTGGGTGCAATCTTACTTTGCCAGTCGGCCTGATGCTCGTGCGCAGCGTTGTCTGGATGAACTCGAATCCAGTGATCGCTGATGCGGAAGGGAGCACTGCTGTCGCTCTCGGGCATGTGGCAACCAACGCACCCGGTCTTCTGATTGACCGGGCACAAAGCCGGCCGGTTCGCGACTTGAAGACTATGGCAGGTGAGGCAAGTCGCTTCCGATCTGGCGACCAGAGGAGCGCGCGTTGAATCCTGATGGGGATTGTGGCACTGCACACAATTGATTTGACCGCCGCTTTGCCGCCAACATTCTGTGTTGCGCAAGGCAGTCACCTGATCGGAGATGAGCAGATCATCGGGCATTGCGTCTTGAACTTTGCTGAATCCTGCGTGGCATTGCGAGCAGGGCTGCATCTTCTCTGCTGCGGGAAGCCTGGCCGGATTGATGATGCCCTTATCGTCCGATTTGCGGGTCAGGGCGACGAGGTGGTTGCCTCCCGGCCCATGACAACTCTCGCACGTAACGCCGCTTTCGAGGTGCGCGCCATGAGTGCGCGGCTCTCCGTGACAACTGAGGCACTTCGCTCCGAACTTAGGCGGCAACACGCGGCCGATCGCAGTTTCGAAATTGACCGGCTTGTCTTTGGAGAAACCCGGCGAGAGAGCAAGCTGGTTGTCGGGAGCGTAGTGAAGAAAGCGTGTCTCGACCAGCGGCGCACGGGCGATTGCGGAGCCTTCGATTGCGTGCACTCGTGCGAGAAGGCTGTAGCCGTGCCGCCGGCCCCCCATGACGATCTCAACTGGAACGGTGAGAGCATTGCGACCTGGTAGCTGGACCTCAAAGCTTGTGTTTCCTGCAGCTTGCCTGACCATGTACTGAATGTCGGGAGATGGCCCTTCGGCGTGGCTTTCCGACTGAGGGATAGCGGAGGAGGATGGCCCGCGCCACGTTTG
The DNA here is from genome assembly GCA_034782995.1 of Amazona versicolor. Taxonomy (NCBI): domain Eukaryota; kingdom Metazoa; phylum Chordata; class Aves; order Psittaciformes; family Psittacidae; genus Amazona; species Amazona versicolor. The sequence continues at coordinate 37,403 of JAVHMZ010247168.1, forward strand.
AGCCATCGCAGTCTTAGCCTGGGTCGCGGCAATAGCTTTGTGACAAGAACCGCAGACGTCTCTTCCCAGGTAAGCGGGTTCCGCCGCATAACAGGACAGCGCAAGCGCAAACAGAGCAATTGGCAGCTTGAAAAACAGCAGAAACCGCTATTGTATCGAGCGCTGAAGACGGGTCTAAACCGTCCGCACCATGTGGTCGGGGCACGAGATTTGAGTCATCTCGAGAATGCGGGCAGGGAGATCAAGCCCATGTTTGGCGAGAAAAGGAACGATGGAGTAGAAGCGCTCTTGGAGCCGGCGATGAGGATAGATCAAGTTGATCAGGTAATCGGCGTCGCTACCGCTGCGTTGATCGCGCCGAAGCGTTTCTCGGGCCGTTTTCTCGGACAATTTGCGCAGCTGGTAACGCATCTTCGCGCCGCTCTTACGGGCCGCGTTCTCGAGGGTCGGGTCGAACTGCATAAGATTCGCTTCGAGCTTGTCAAGCGCCTCAGAAACAGATGCTTCAACTACAGCAAACTCGGCCGATAAATCTTCCGGTACCAGTCGAGCGGCCATGCGCCCTTTCACTTTCTCCTGGTGGTCGAGCAGATCGGGCAGGTGAAGATGATATCGGTCGAGAAGCTTTTGCGCACGCGCGTCCAGCAGAGTGAAACTGTTGCGCGGGAAGATTACGGGCATGCGGCCAAGAAGCTCTTCGTAGAGCACTTGGCTTTGCGCCATGTAGGCGATTTCAGCGGGCCCACCTACGTAGCTGAGAGTCGGCAGCAGATAGTCCTGCATCACCGGCCGGAGCAAAGCATTAGGAGATAGTCGAGCCGCGCCGGTACGAAAGTCCTGCAGTGAAAAAGTTCGGTCTCGGGCCGTGAACCGGCCATCTTTCCACCGCAACGGCGTACGCTTGCCTTCCTCAAGCAAGAAGAGCAGAGATGCGCCTTCGTCGAGATTTACCTGCGAGTGATAACCGGCCGCCGTGAGTTCCCCATCGCGCGCCTTCAAGCGCTCTATAAGACGCGGTAAACGGTCCGTCATATCTTCTAGAAAGGGCCGGGCCAAATCTCGAATAGCGGGCGCTAATGGGTCAAGGTAAAGGAGACCGCAGTCACGAAGCAAATCCTGCAGAAAGGCTTTGAAGGCCGCGCCCAGCGTAACGCCGTTCCGGTAAGCGGATTTGAGGCGCGCAACAACTTCCTTGGCGAAAGGAAGACCCTCAAGCGTTGACTCGATTTCTCCAAAGGGAAGATCTTCGAGAACGACTTCTCCCACCGGACCGCCGTTGGTCAGCGTATTCGCGAGACTGATCTTCACCGGCTTGGTCTGAGGGTCAAAAAGCCACGCGTGATCCACTTCAGCAAGATCGTGGTCTTCCGAAGCCAGCCAGAATACGGGAACAGCCGGGATACCTTGGGCATCAAGATGCTGCGCTAGCTTCACCGCAGTCAATGCTTTGAAAATCGTGTAACACGGACCTGACAGAAAACCGACCTGCTGGCCGGTGACGACCGCTACGCTTTCGGGCTGGCTCAGTCTTTCAAGGGCGGGAGTGTCGCCATTCTGCTGACGCAGCGCATCGATCAACGCGTGGCGGCGCTCGCGAGGATAATGCATCTGTTCGCGCGCTGCCCGAAACGAACCGGGGTCATTGAAAGTAGAGGTGTAGAAAGACTTAACGCGATCAGGATGGTAAAGAAAGTCGCTAAAAAGCCGCGTCGTGCCGGGGATCAGATGCTGGGGGACGCACGAAGGCTCCATGGTGGCTGCATATACCAGATGAGGGCTCCATGGCCAAAGTTACGAAAGTTTCCGCCGGGAAGCGAGAATGTAGATTGGCATTCATGGACGAGCAAGAGTTTAAGAACAAGTCGAGCGATGCTTTAGAGGCGTTATATAGGAGACTGACCGCTGCTTCGGAGCGCTATGATTTCGAGCCGGATTTTAACTCAGGGGCGCTCACGATTGAGTTCGAGGAGCCGAAGGCGCGCTTTGTGGTGAGCCCGAACAGCCCGGTGCGCCAGATCTGGGTGTCGGCGCATTCGAAGAGTTTCAAGCTCGATTGGGATGCCGCGATCAATGCATTCGTGCTTCCCGAGACGGGTGAAAGTCTGGATCAACTGATTGCCTCGGCGGTCGGACGGCAAATTGATGAGGAGGTTCAACTCTAGCGCCGTGGCAGGCGTTTACATTTCGTATCCCTTTTGCGCGCAGAAATGCAGCTTCTGTAATTTCGCGTCGGGACCTGCGATAGCGGGCGCGCGAGATCGATATCACGAGGCGCTGATGCGCGAGTTGGAAGCGCACCGATGGGCGTGGCGGCCCGAGACGCTGTATTTGGGCGGAGGCACTCCAAGCTTGATGAGAGTCGAGAAGCTGCGGGAAATTGTCCGCGCGATGCCACGCGACGCGCTGGTGGAGTGCACTCTGGAGTGTGCGCCGGGCACGGTTACGCACGGTGCGGCGGAAGAATGGCGGGCGTGCGGGATCGACCGCGTGAGTTTGGGCGTGCAATCGTTCGTCGAGGCGGAGCTGCGCATGACGGGGCGGCGGCATTCAGCGGAAATTGTGCGAGATGACGTGGAGCTGCTGCGGCAGGCGGAGATCACGAACGTCAATCTCGATCTGATCGCGGGTTTGCCCGAGCAGTCGCGTGAAAGCTGGGAAGCATCGCTTGACTGGATCGAGCGGCTCGCGCCTACGCACGTTTCGGTTTACATTTTCGAAGTGGACGAAGATAGCCGGTTGGGGCAGGAGATGCTGCTAGGTGGCGTTCGTTACGGGGCTGCCCGCACGCCGGGTGAAGAACTGACTGCAGAGTTGTACGAACGGGCGGTGGAGCGTCTGGCGAAAGCTGGCTTCACGCGTTATGAGATCTCGAATTTTGCACGACCAGGACGGGAGTCGCTGCACAATTTGAAGTACTGGCAGCTGGAGCCTTACATAGGCTTCGGTCTGGATGCGCATTCGTTCGATGGCGAGAGGCGCTGGGGCAATCCGGACACGCTCGAAGCGTATCTGCAGGCAAGCGGCGGCAGGGAGCAGGGTAGCTTGCGCAGCGACCGCGAAGAAGAGCATTTTTTTGTCGGCTTGCGGCTGAGCCGGGGCATTGAGCCGACTGCTGCCGAGTGGGCGCGCTTCGAGCAGCCGATCGCAAAGTGGACGGAAGCGGGTATGCTCGAAAGACACGACGCGCGGCTTTGGTTGTCAGATGCCGGCGTGCTCGTTTCGAACGAGATATTCAAAGACTTTGTCGATGTCCCATAATCACGTAATCGATCTGCGCAGCGACACGGTAACGAAGCCGAGTGCGCGCATGCGCGCCGCCATGGCAGAGGCCGAGGTGGGCGACGACGTCTATCGCGAAGACCCCACGATCAACCGGCTCGAACGGCGCGCTGCAGAGATCCTGGGCAAAGAGGACGCGCTGTTTGTTCCTACAGGCACCATGGGGAACACCATTGGCTTGAAATTACTCACGCACCACGGCGAGGAAGTGTTATGCGAGGCGCGATCGCACATTCTCGATTGGGAGCTGTCGATGCTCGCGTGGTTCAGCGGATGTCTGATAAGAACCGTGCAGACAGACGACGGCGTTTTGAACTGGGGCCAGATTGCGGGAGCGCTGCGAAAATTCGGTCCGCACAATGCGCCGACAACCGCCATTTCGCTCGAGAACACACACAACATGGCGGGTGGCACGGTGTATCCACAGGACGTGCTCGATGAGATCTGCTGGCAGGCGCACGCGAAAGGACTCAAGGTTCACATGGATGGCGCGCGCGTATTCAATGCTGCAGCCGCGAGTAAGACGCCGGTATCGCGCATTGTGCGAGATGTCGACACAGTGATGTTCTGCTTGTCGAAAGGCTTAGGCGCGCCGGTAGGTTCTATGCTGGCCGGAACGACTGAAGCCATGGCTCGCGCCCGGCTCTTACGCAAGCGGCTGGGCGGGGGCATGCGGCAGGCAGGAGTGCTCGCAGCGGCCGGGTTGATTGCCCTCGAAGAATCACCCCGAAGGCTAGTTGACGATCACACGAACGCGCACCGGCTGGCGGGAAAGCTTGCAAGTGCGCCTGGCATCCGACTCGATCCCACAAAAGTCCGCACCAATATTGTCATTTTCGACATTGCCGAGACCTTGCTTACACCCGCGGAACTTAGCGCGGAATTAGAGGCGCGCGGTGTGCTGGCGAACGGGATTGACGAGACGCGTATGCGTATGGTGACACACTTGGACGTGACAGGGAATGACTGCGATGTGGCGGCTGAAGCAGTGCATGAGATCGTCATGGCAAAGACGGCGAAAGTGGCCAGCGTCTGATACTATCTTTCGGTGCTCATCCTTGCGGCGATACTCGCCATCTTTGTCTATGGATTGATTGCGCCTATCCTTGGCGCGCTGCTTCCGACCTATGGCCTAACGGCTGGGGAGCAGGGCACGCTGGCGACGGTGCAAGCATTAGGGCTGGTGGTCGCGTCGTTGTCGGCTGGCCCGTTCATCGATAAGAAAGGCAACAAGCCAGCACTGCTAGCTGGTCTTGCGTTGGTGGTCATCTCGCTCGCGGCTGCGCCAAACGCCGGTGGATTCTCGGGCCTGCTCGCCATTTATTTTGTGCTCGGGCTAGGCGGTGGAATCGTCGTTACTGGCGCGAACGCCTTGGCGGGCGCGGTGGATCCCGCAAAGCGCGGTTCGGCGCTGAACTTTCTGAACTTGTTTTTTGGTCTTGGCAGCATTATCACGACCTTTGTGGCGAGTGAGCGCATCGATCCGGCTGCGGTTTGCTATCTGATAGCGGCCCTGGCGGCCGTTGCGCTAGTTGTGAACGCGATCACGAAAATGCCTCCGCCGGTCGGTGAAGCTAGTTTTCGCATGAGCGATGTGCCCAGCTTGATCACCAGCGGACCGCTCATTCTGCTGTCTTTGTTCCTATTTCTCTACGTGGCGTGCGAAGTCGGTGTCTGGAATTGGCTGAAGCAGTATCTGGTGAGCGTCAACTTCGATCCGGCTGCGGCGGGACACGTCGTGAGCTACGGATTTGCGTTCGGCATCCTGGTTGGCCGGCTAGCGGCAAGCCGCGCGCTGATCAAGATTCCCGCTCTCACGGTTACGCTGATCGTGTCGGCGCTGATGGCAATTACCACTTTTGCGATGCTCGAACTGCACTCGACGGCGGCAATTACGGCGGCGGTTTTCTGTGCGGGTCTCAGCATGGCGCCGGTGTTTCCCACTACGCTGGCGATGGCGCAAGATGCCTTTCCGCGCGGTACCGCAACCGCTATGGGCATCGTGATTACGTTTGGTTGGATTGGACTGGCAGTCAGTTCGAAGCTGATAGGCGCGCTAGCAGAAGGTGGTAACTATCAACGCGCGCTGCTGCTTATTCCAGCCTTTTCGGTGCTGATGGTACTGGTGAACCTGCTGCTGCGCCCCGTGTTGCGCCGACCAGTGACGGCTTAGTAGAATCTCTGGGACAGACGTAAGCTCAGTAAACGATCACGTTCTGAGCCGGGAGGATCTATGGCATTCTGCCCCAATTGCGGGACACAGGCGGGTACGGCGGCGTACTGCCCTAACTGCGGAACGGCGCTGGGCGGTTCCGCCGCTAATCCTAGTTCAGGCACTGTGCCACCCGGTTCGCCAAGTTCCATTCAAGCGCCAGGTCTGACGCAAAATGTAGCGAGCGCTCTTTGCTACTTGCTCGGACTGGTCACCGGAATCATCTTTCTGGTTATTGCGCCCTACAACCAAAACAAGACTGTTCGGTTTCATGCATTCCAATCGATCTTCCTCCACGTCGCGCTTATTGTTCTCTCGATACTCTTGTCGATGGTGTTCGGGATCCTGGGAGCAGTCACCCATGGCGCTGGATTTGCGCTTTTTCCGCTGATCGGAGTTATAGGCCTCGTGCTGTGGATTTACATGATGTACACGGCCTATAACAATCAAAAAGTAAAATTGCCGATCATAGGAGACCTGGCCGAGAAACAAGCGTAAACGCGCAACGCTCGGAGCACGTCCGATACTGGAGTGGTGAAGTATCTATTTGGCGTGGGCATGGCTGGCGCGATGTTCGGCTTAGCGCTACATGCGGACGACGTAACGCCGCGAGTGGGAGTGATCGAAATTTACGGCGCGCGCAAAGTTTCCGTACAAAAGATTCGCAATGCGGTAGGCGCCAAACCCGGCGAGTTTCTCCCCTCGCGCGAGGATGCTGAGGAACGCATCGACAAGATTCCCGGAGTGGTGGCTGCCCGCGTAGAGGCGGCTTGCTGTGAGCAACACGGAATGGTGCTCTACGTGGGGGTAGCAGAGCGCGATACCCCTCACGTGGAGTATCATCCAGTTCCGGCGGGTGACGTGCAGTTACCGGCAGATCTTTATGCACGCTACAGAGTGTTTTTGGATGAAGTAGCGGGCAGCATACGCGGCCACAACGCCGATCAGGACCTGACAAACGGTTACTCGTTGATGGCTGATCCGGACTGCCGGCGTTTGCAGGAATCGTTTATTCCTGATGTGGCGAAGGAGATGGCGCTGGTGAATCGCGTGTTGCGTGAATCGGCAGATCCTGAACAGCGTGCGGCGGCGGCGTACCTTTTGCAGTATGGACCGCGTAGCGAGAGTGCATCAAGGGTGGTGGTGGACGGCCTGCAATACGCGCTGCGTGACAGCGACGATACGGTACGCGAGAACGCGATGCAGTCTCTGGAGGCGGCGCGCGTAGGAGGAAAATTACATCCGGATCAGCAGGTACGAATTGAGCCGACCTGGTTTGTCGAGCTGCTGAACTCTGTAGTCTGGTCTGACCGCCGCGGCGCCAGCCTGGCTCTCGTCAATTTGACTGAAAACCGGGATGCCAACGCGCTTGCGCTGATTCGCGAAAGAGCGCTGCCTTCTGTAATCGAGATAGCGCGCTGGCATGACTTGCAGCATGCGCTACCCGGATTCATTTTGGCGGGACGCCTTGCAGGACTCTATGACGCGCAGATCAAGACTGCCTGGGTGGGTGAAGATCGCGAACCGGTGCTGAAGCTAGCTGTGAACCCGCATGGTAAACATTCCGTGGTCTCTTCGGTGCTTCACAAGAGCGAGAGCGGTGCAAAGCTGCAGCAGCAATAGCGCGAGCTTAGCCGCTCAATACTGTTCGTGATCGTGCGCTTCCAACGCGTGCACCTGGTGACCATTCACGTGCGTCGCAAGGCCGTTGGTGTCGCTATCGACAAAGCGCATCTCGCACGCACAGCAATCGCTGCACCGCCGGCATTTATCGCACAGGTGATTGCTGCAGGTGTCTTTGGTGCAGAAGACACAGATGTCGCGCGATGACTCGCCACAGATTGTGCAGGTGAAATTACTTACTTCCATCGTCAGGCAGCCGACGCTTCACTACCGATGTTTTCGGGATGAGGCAGGAGGTTCCTTGCTGATCATACCGCGACAGCGCTGCGCTTCGGCATCGGCCACTTTGAAATTTTGCTCGGTAGAAGTTGCGAGATCGCGGATGTAGTCTCGAAGGCGCTCGCGGTTATTAAAGTTGCGGGCCAGTAGAGCGCTCATGCGCTCTGCAGTTTGGCGGTCACCATACTTTTGCGCTCCATCCAGCAGAGTGCGGGCCGTCACGTCAAAAGCTTCCAAGCGAAAGTAGTCGTCGAGGCAGATTGAAAGACTGTCCGTCTTGGCGGTGAGTTGCCGGGTTACAGTCTCCACGTCGGTAAGCTGACGCTCAAGTGTCTGCAATTGGAGGATATAAGTAGTAGGAGCGCCTTTTTGCTCATACCATGTCTGAGGATTCAGGCGTGCCAGAAGCGGTTTCCAGTCTTCGTTGTCTTTGGCAAGCGCGGTCGTAATGGCGCGCACGTCCCACGGATTTTCAAGCCCTGTTACAGGCAAGTTCTGCACGTTCGGAGTAGGCGCGGATGGTGCCGGAACAGGCCGCTGGTGCGCGAGACACACTAGCGCGCATACCAGTAAGAGCGGAACCCGCAAGCAGGCCGGCGAAAGGTTCACAGCCTCATTTTAGCGGCGCATTAAAGCCGGTCAGCGAAGCTGCTCGCGGTAGACCGGGCGAATGGACGCGAGGCTTTCAGCAGCGAACTTGTTGCCCTCGATCACGTCGCCGTCATGCGAGGCGTGGCCGGGAGTCATCGCCACCCACACATTGTGCAGCGGTTTGATGGTGTATCGGTACAGGGACCCGCGATCGACGCGGCGGGAAATCGGCTCATCGGGGCGCACCATAATGGCGTCCAGCGCTCGAACGATAGTCGGCTCGCTTCTCGGCAGCTTCGCATGCTGCACGCGGACCTCGCCGGCCATAACATCAAGCCGTAGCGTATTGTCCTCGTCGATTGCAATCGCTATGGTGGCCGGGCGTGTTGCGGTAATCACCGCCGATGGCGTAAAGATGCGCTGCTGCGGCTGGGACAGCGTAGGGTTCAGCTGCACGCGTACGCGCCCCGAGAGAACGTCAAGCAGATCTCCGGCGCTCGCCGTGTTCTGGCGAAACACCAGGCGCGAGTTACTGAAGATTTCGAAACTGCCGCCGCCGCCAACAGTGAAATGAGCATACCCGTCCGGTCCTGTTGAGATGTTTTGCCGGACGGGAACCCGCTCACCTGCGCTGACTGCCCAAGGCTGCTGATCTCTGACGCGCGAAACGGTTCCCGTTACTGCAATCGCGTGCGCCTCAAATGGTTGCAAGGCAGAGCCATCGATGGGAGGTCCCTGCGCGGAAAGAGAGACCGAAGCGAGCAAGAAGGCGATTAGTCCGAACAACTTTGACTGCAAGAAAGCCGCCCGCCCGCTCGGCTCCCTCAATTCTTTCACAGATTCAGGATCGCTTGCGAAGGGGCCCGGCTTCTATGACGCCGCTGCCTTCGCGGATCGTAATCAGCTGGTTGGCAGCGATGTCTTTGAACTTCTCTTTCGCCCCATTTGGCCAACGGATGTCCAGGTCGACCTTCTGCGCCTGGCCCAGGCCAAAATGCAGCCGCAAGTCATTCGCCGAATAGTAACTCGCCTGGCTCAGAACTTCCTGCACCTGCAGCTTGCCATCGTAATGCGCCGTAACGCGGCCGCCGATGGCGCTGCGATTCGACTTGGTTCCAATCAGCTTTACTTTGACCCAGCGATTGTCGCCGGTAACGTCATTGCGAAGAAGTGACGGCGGCTCATTCAGGTTCATTACCAAGACGTCTATGTCACCGTCGTTATCGAAATCACCAAACGCGCACCCGCGGCTGGCATGGAGAGCAGCGACGCCTGGTCCCGCCTGATCCAACAGCTCTTCAAATTTGCCATTCTTCAAATTGCGAAAGACGATCCGCGGATTTTTGAATGGGTAATTAGGGAGTGTTTTTTCGATCTCGGGATAGACGCTGCCGGTCACCCAGAACAGGTCAGGGTAGCCATCGTTATCGAAGTCGAACATGCCCGCGCCCCAGCTGATAAAGCGTGTTTCGACTCCCAAGCCAGCTGAGTTGGTGACGTCTTCGAAGCTGCCCTTGCCGTCGTTGCGATAGAGAACGGCTGTGTCGTCGGCGAAGTGAGTCTTCAAAATGTCGAGGCTCCCGTCGAGATTGTAGTCGCCGATTCCAAGCCCCATCCCGGCCTGTTCCATACCATCTTCGTTGAGTGCCACGCCGGATTCGAGGCCGACGTCGGTGAAGGTGCCGTCGTGGTTGTTCTTGAACAGAAAACTGGGCGTAGAGTCGCAGGCTACATAAATGTCAGGCCAATCGTCGTTGTCAAAGTCGGCGGCTACCGTGGTCATGCAGTAGCTTCCCTTCGCTTTCGTGACGCCCGACTTCTCGCTAACGTCCGTAAACGTTCCATCGCCGTTGTTATGAAACAACGTGGCGCCGCCCGGAGGCAGACCGCGCGGCCCGCAGTTTACCGGGATACCTTTCCAATTACAGAAGGTGCTCTCGCCCGGCTTGGGCACCTTGGTCTTGTCGAACTCGAGATAGTTGGAAACGAACAGGTCGAGATGGCCGTCGCGGTCGTAATCGACAAATGTGCAGCCTGCGCCCCATTTTGTGCCCTCGTGCAGCAGACCGGCCTTTTCGGTCACGTCAGTGAAAGTGCCGTCGCCGTTGTTACAGTAGAGGATGTTCTGGCCGTAGTAAGTGACAAATAGATCGTCGAAACCGTCATTGTTGAAATCGCCCACGGCCACTGCCGAAGCCCAACCAGTTTTGGTCAGGCCAGCTTTTTCCGTGACGTCGGTGAATGTGCCGTCGCGATTGTTTTTGTAGAGGCGATTGCTGGTTCCCGGGGGTGCGCCTTCGTAGCGCGTCCCGTTCAGCGTGAAGATATCGAGCCAGCCGTCGTGATCGTAGTCGATGAAAGCGCAGCCGCAGCCGGTGGTCTCGACGATGTAGGTTTTGTGATCGTCAGGGCCGTAGACGAGCGGGAAGTGAAGACCGGCCTTATCGGCAACGTCGTTGAAACAGGCGTGAAAGGGGAGACCGGAAGCTTTTCCGCGGGGTTGAGCTTTTACGGTACGAGTGGATACGCCCTGAGCGAAGGCGCTAGCAGCGGGTGCTGCTAGCAGGGCCAATATGGCGCGGCGTGTGAAACTACTTCCGTTCAAATTTGAAGTTTAGCAACGCGGGATGAAGGCGGCGAAACGAATCATTCGGACACCACCGCATAAGCCGTTCGCGGCAAGATTTATTAAGCGCTATGCTTTGGCTGCACCCGCCTGTTCGAAGGTTTTCGAAATCAACTGTTGCGCTTCCTGCTGGATGCGCTTGAGATGATCCTTGCCGAGGAAACTCTCGGCGACCAGGCGGCCCTCGGGATCGAATACGTCGACGCGGATCGGCAGGCTCGATTGGCGCTCGGCCATGGGGGTGGGCAGCACGATGGAGCGGAAGCGGTCGCGCGGCAGGATCGGGAACGGCAGCAGGTAGCCGCGGCCGAGCAGGTTCGAAAGCGACTTGATGCCGGGGTCGGGCTTGAGGTCGGCGCGCTCGACGTTGAGGT
>JAVHMZ010247169.1:0-21721 GCA_034782995.1 Amazona versicolor
TGTTGTTGAATAACCATGGGCCGGTTGGCGCTCTGAGATCCCGGCGTTTGCAATGGCGATCCCGCCTGAGAGTGGAGCGCTGGAGAACAGCTCACGAAAAGGACAGCGAAAATCTTACGCATTCACACTCTTCAGTTTAGATACAAATTGCAGCGCAGTTGGTTCATGCCCCTTTTATGATGCCCGTAATCACTCGGAGGCTACGCATAATTCTCATTCATTCCGCTTCGGTCGTCATAAGAATTATTTGTGAGGTTTTCTGGAGGGTTTCGGCTACACTAAAGCCACCCAAAATGAAATTTCTAGCAATGCTGATCCTGGGGATCGGTGTGTCCGTCACTGCTTTCCCGGACGGAAGGATCGGCTCAGATCCGTCGCTGTCCACGCCGGGAACCGCCGGCGAAGTGGCTGTCGCCGGCACCGGGGTCTTGGCCAGGGCCGTCTTGGCGAAAAACGCGAACGGCTGATGATGAAACTGAAAGAGGTAGTTTGCGTTCCCCGCTTTAGCGTCATTCCAACCTTGTGAATACCAGGCCCAACTTAGATTTTTCGAATCCAGCCGGTCACCGATGTTGTCGTAGGTCTGAAGGGGCAAACGAGAGGCGATCGGCGTGTCGGACGTCGGTACGGTAGGTTGAGTGATCCCCGACGGCGGCGGCGGGATCGGTGCGATCGTGTTGATGCCACCAGCCGGCCCGCGCAACGGGAAGGTCGTATTCACGCACCAGTAATCACCCGGTGCAAGGGTTTGCGCCGCGTTCGACTTAGTAAAGCCTGGTAAAGCCGCCTCGTTGGTCAATCGCCCGTCGCTCAATCCGGCTGCGCTGACTGCCGGGTAGCCGTTCGCGAAAACGGTAGCGGAAGTGGGGTTGGGCGGAGCTCCCCCATCGGTGGGATTGGCCGGCCAAACCGGCGTCCGGGATGAAATCAGCCACTGATGGTTGAGGAATGAGCCGCCGAATGCCGAGTGAAAAGCGTTGTCAGCCAGGGCGAAATCCTGGGCGATCCGGCCTTCTCCTTGTTCGCGCGCGTTCACGTGCCCCATCACCATCCCGCCATTGTCCGACCAAGCTGTGAATTTGCTCATCGGCGCTCCGCCGGCATTGTTCGGATCAGCGGCAAACCGGTCTCTTTTGCTGTTGATCTGGTACTGCTCGATGTAGAACCGATGGACCATATCGCCCTGTCGCGATTCGTTGGTGATGTAAAGATTCTGGTTGTACGGCCCATTGGCTAAGTTGATCGGAAAACGCGAGTCCGGTCCGGAGGAGATGCCCGGAATGCCGCTCGTCGTCGGTTGCGGCAGCGTCGGATAGGGTTGCCCGGTCGGTTGCAACTGGGTCCTGGCGTCGGTCGTCGCCTCGCGCAAACCATTCGCTCCCGGGAACCGACCGTAAAGGCTGTCGAAGCCCCGGTTTTCCGGATAGATGATAATGATGTGTTTAACCCTCTCTTGCAGTTCGCGCGGGAAAGGCGCGAGGGGTCGTGAGTAGTTGAAGGGGTCGGCCGAAGCCGTCTGGGTGAGAAAGATACCGTTAGCGAGAAGCGTCACGGCGGTGGTCAAAGGTATACCCTTGTTCATAGTTGGAGGCTCTATGTTGGCGCGTCCCGGGATAGGTACCAAGGAGACAATTGTGACTTTTAGGACACGATTTGGTGACGGGGGCCATAGCCCACCCGGAAAAGAAACAGTAATTGAGACCGGCAGCCCGGCATCTGCCCGAGAGATTGCCCGATCTTGACGCACCCCACAAAGCAGCGTGGCAAACACCCGCGCTACGAATTTGGACGATGCAAGCGGCTGTGCCGTCGGCCGTAGAGAAAGTAAATCAGCAAGCCGATGGCCAGCCAGACGAAGAGACGGATAATCGTTTCCGGCGGCAGAAAAACCATCTGAATCAAGCAGATCAACGCGCCCGCGACCGGCACCCAGGGCACCCATGGGGTTCGGAATTGGCGGGGAATATCCGGCTTGGTTCTGCGAAGAATGATCACGCTGACACAAACGATCACGAACGCCAGCAGGGTCCCGATGGAGACCAGCTCGCTCAGGACCGAAACCGGTAAAAGTCCCGCGATCATCGCAGTGAGCACCCCGGTAAGGGCGGTCGTAACGTAGGGTGTTTTGAAGCGCGGATGGATTTTTGAAAAAATGGGAGGCAGCAGACCATCAGCCGCCATCCGGTAGAAGATCCGCGGTTGACCCAACAGAAGGACGAGGATCACCGAGCTAAGACCGGCGATCGCGCCGAGTTCGATGAACGGCCGGATCCAAGCGACCGTTGGCCCGACCTGTTGTACCGCAAAAGCAATCGGCGCAGGCACGTCCAATTTGGTGTAATTGACGACGCCGGTCAGCACCAGCGAGACCGCTATGTACAGCACTGTGCAGATAAGCAACGAACCTAGGATGCCGATCGGTAGATCGCGCCCTGGTTTTTTGACTTCCTGAGCAGTGGTTGTGACGGCGTCGAAGCCAATGTACGCGTAGAAGATTACCCCGGCTCCCGCTAGAATGCCGGTAATCCCGTACTTCCCGGTCGCCCCGGCGTTGGGCGGAATGAAGGGCGTCCAGTTCGCCGGATCCACGTGGGGTGCGCACACCACCAAAAATAGAATGATCACCGTGATTTTGATCAGCACAATGACCGCATTGACGCTCGCCGACTCAGTGATCCCAACAATCAGAATAGCGGTGATGAAGACTACGATCAGGATAGCCGGCAGATTCAACACCGCCCCGGACCACATCCAATGTCCTTCGTTCATCTCGATTGGCGGACCGCTTAGCCAGGCTGGAAGATGGATCCCAATCCCGGACAAGAAAGAGCTGACGTAGCGCGACCAGCTAGCTGCCACAGTGGAGGCGCCGAACATGTACTCCAGAATAAGGTCCCATCCAATGATCCAGGCGACGAGTTCACCCACCGTGGCGTATGCATAGGTGTAGGCGCTTCCCGAGAGAGGAATCATGGAAGCAAATTCCGCGTAGCACAGCCCCGCGAACAAGCAGCCCAACGCCGATAACACAAACGCGATAGCGATCGCGGGGCCCGCGTGCTGAGCCGCTGCGATGCCCGTCACCACGAAAATACCAGATCCAACGATCGCACCGATACCGAGAAGAATTAGTTGGAAGCCACCCAGGTCTTTCTTGAAATCATCCTTGGTCTCGCCTTCGACTTCCTTGGTGCGAAAAAGATCCATCAAATCGTTCCTTGTGAAGGATCACCCTGGATTAAGCAAGCTTCTTCATCCGAAGATCCAGCCGGAGGATCGAGCTCGCTCAACTGCAGCCGACCTTGGTTCACATTTCTTTAGTCGCCGGTGGATCACGTCATCGGCTTGTCAGCGGTCGAGCGCGACTTTTCTCAATTCACCCTTGAACGCGTTGCGCAGCGCGATTCCCCGCAGACGCGCCAACGAAACCAGCTTCTGCTGGTCGGCCATTCGCTCGACGATGCGATAACCGACGAGATAACCGAGCCGGGAAGTTTCATCCTTTCGATGGGCAAGATAGGTTGCTACCATCGCGTCATCGGTCGAATCCATGTCGATTAAGAGTTTTGAGGCGGCCGCCCGGACTACTTGTTCCCCGCGAGTCGCCAAGCGCGGATCGAGGAGAATCTCGCTCAACGTAGCCGCAGGGTTCAATCGCTTGCTGACGTAGGTGGCGAAACCTTCCTGCCAGATCAAACGGTAGAGCGGTATCTGATCGATGTTCGCCGGCAACGGGTTGACCGAGAAATGGTAAACGTGCGCGAGTTCGTGAGAATACAAAACCGCGAGGTTGGCGTGATCGCCATAAAACCGGCCGATCGCGTCCAGGCCGAACAAAATTGTGGAAGGTTGGTCGTGACGGATCCGGGCATCGAACGACCCGAAACTTGGCGCGAGACATACCCGCACCCGAGTCAGATCGAAACCTGGAAATAGGAGAGCAACCCGTTGTTCAGTCGCCTGGTAAGAAGCCGAAAACCTGGCCAGTAGCGAGTTCACTTCACTCTCCATACCTAACGACTTTCGGATTTGTTCGTCGGATACCGCAAGTTGACCGTAAATCTCCGGGTGCTGAGACAGGAACTGCGGCTTGACCAACTCCGGGTAATTAACAAATCGGTAGAAAGCGGGAAACAGGTTGATCAGCTCTCCACGAGCTGGAAACAACATCAAGAAGAACAGGAATCCACACCAACTCCACATGCCAAGCCCGGTATATGGCAATAAACGCCTGACTTATTGCACGAACTTTCTCCCGGCAGCAGTCCGAAAAGTGGGCCCGACCCTCCGAAGCTGAATCGTCGGCCGAAACAAAGGAAATCCAACAACCGTCTCTCTTAGCTCGACTCATCTGGGCGATCGCCGTGTTTCACCAGAGGCTAAACAGCTCGCCCGGCCTTTCCTGGCTGACCACCGGCGCGCCCTGATTGGCTTGCCCCGGGGGCGATGCTTCGCCACAATGGTCGATCCAAATTCTTCACTCGAAGTGAGCACGAGAATGATCTCGAGGCGTCAGCCGCGGGTGGGTTGGAAGCAGATATGGAGCAACAATTCCTCGATCTATTTGGGCTGCTGGCACAACAGTTTGCGGGTCTCACCCCCGCTTTGTGGTTACAGGCGAGCGCGATTATCCTCGCTGCCATCATCGCTGTTTTTGGTTCTTGGTCCGCGACGCGCTCTGCTTACCGCCATGCCAGCAAAGTGATTTTCGAAGAGGCCGAACTTCAACGTTCGCGCGATCGCGCACTCGACCACGAACGCCTGATCGGCATCTTGCACATGTTGCGAGAAGATCTCGTGCAACTCTGGTCGATGATCGCCGAAGAAATCGCTCAGCCGATCGAGCGACTCGAGTCCAGCCGGCCTACCCTGCCCTACTGGGGCTGTTACCAGACGTATTTTGCGGTTTTTGACGCCCACGCACCTTCCTTTGGTGCGATCGAAAATGACCAACTCCGTACGATACTCGTGCGCACGTTCTTTCTCGCGAAACGACTGGTCGATCAGTACCAAAACTACAACCGAATCAAAGGTAAAGAATGCGGTGAAATCGATTCCAAAACGATGTTCTCGCTGCACAACAATGCGTTTTCCTTTGTTGGCACTTACCAATCGCTGAAGAACAGCGTGGAACAATTGCGAAACTTGCTCGATGCAGAGCTCGGCCTCCGAAGCACTCCTTGGCCGATGATCGATCAACCGGCCGAAACGGCGCAGTCAGATGATCATCGCCAAAGCCGGGAAAAACCACGCGCGTTGTAAGAACCAACGAAGTCGGGCGCACGACGCTTGCGCTCCGACCTCGTGTTGCGCCCGGATTGAATTTCCTGATGGAAATGACAACTGGCGCGAAATTCTTTCGCTGCGTGCTTGAGTTACGAACTCTATCGAGAGTGCATCGGACAAAAAAAGAGCGGAACGAGCCGGAAGCCTCATCTTAAAACCTTCTCCGATGGAGCCGTTATTGCAGGCTCGATGTTTATAGTGGCTGGGTCGGGCTCAGGATGGCGCCCGCGTTGACTTTTGCTCCACCTTGGGTGCTTAATGCGCGCGGAGCATGGAACTCTCTTCCGCCAGCAACGCGCAAAAACGAATTTCCCGGGAGCGTACCGCCATTTCCGTTGCTTCTTTCATCGTCCTGCTCGGTTATTTTTATTTCTTCCAGGGTCTACTGGTGACGAGCAGCACCGTTCTTTTGGCCTGGCGCGCTTTCGCTATCTGGCTTCCCGCGGTGGCCGGCTTCGCTTATGCGCTCGGGAAAGGTTACGTTGATCTTTCAACACCCTGTTCATTGGGATTAGGCGGTTGGTTTTTCGCGCTGCATCCGGGTGCGTTCCAGGCTTTGCTCGTCACCGCCTTGGTGGCCGTTCCGTTCGCGGTCGTACACTCGCTGGTGCTGCTCTGGGTGCATCAATATAAATTGATCGCCTCAACGATCTGCTCGCTCGCAATCGCAGCCGGCTCTTTCTGGATCATCCAAAAAACTTTTTTCCACGGCGCGAATTCGTTGCTGATCACGAAAGAAACCGTAGACGAACTGGCATGGCTCCCCTGGGCGGTGCCCATCGGAGCATACCTTTTATTCGCTGCCGGGGCAGTCCGGACGGTGCACCGTGTCACTGGGAGCACCCTGAAAGAACGGTTTCGCGAAAGGGCGCAGGCCTTCTTTGTCAGCGCGTTTGGCGCCGCCTGGACGGGCGTTCTTTTCAGCCTTCAGCAAAGCAGTGGCCGAGCCGCCTTCGATTACCTGGGCTTCATCACGCCAACCCTGGCGATCTGCTTGGCCGGCTCTGCGCCATGGCATTTCGCTACCACGAAAACAGCGTGTCTGGTGGTTCCGGTGGGATTGATCTCAACCATTATCCTCTACAAGGGCTTGGACTTAGCATATGTCCCCGATAGCCAGATCCCTCTGATCGGACTGATCGTGATCGCGATTTCCATGCTGATCTACGGCGCTGCCCTCTGGCTTCGTCCGAGAGGAGCCAGCGGAGCCAGGTAAACCGGAAAATCTCCTAGCTGCTAGCGCCCGCTGAGAAACAACCCGTCCTTGGCGCGTTTCCATTTGCGCAGTCGACTGAAATCCAGGTCCAGAGGCAAAATCGTGAGCGAGCCCGGGTTGTCCGCTTCCTGATAAGCGTAAGCTCTGGTGTCAATGGCGAGGACATTGCCGAGCAGCAAAGGTTTGTCCAAAGGGGTGTGCCCGACAAAGACATGGACGATTCCATCGATGCCGATCTGGTCGCCGGTACGGATCCGCGTTCTGGCCCAGAGAGCTGCTTCGATGGTGGGTGTTCTGTTCGCCACCAGGTTTTCCTTGAAGCTGGGCCAACCGAGAACAGCCGGAACATCCGCGTGCACTATCCCCACGGTCCCGATGCGAGTCTCGATCTCCATCGCTAACGGCAACTCGGCGATCAGGGCAAGAAATTCGTCTTGATATAATTGACTTTGATCCATCCACCACTCCGCCTCACAGCTTGCGATGTGTTGACGGAGGATTTCTGGATCGATCTGATTCGCTTCGTCGTAGACGGCGAGGAACATCGCCTCGTGATTCCCGAGAATGGAATGAAACCAGGGTTGCTTCAAATAGGACAGAGCCAACGCCGATTCGGGACCTCGGTCTACCAGGTCGCCCACGGAAAAAAGGCGATCTTTTCCTTGATCAAATGCGATCTCACGGAGTCCTCGTTCGAGCAAAGAAAAACAACCGTGCAGATCACCCACTACATAATCCCGTCCGATCGGGTTTTGCGGGAAGCCGACGCAACCTCGAAAACCCTTGGTCACCTGCAATTTCTCCTCGGCAGCCTATCTGGTTGTAGTAACACTTCTGCTATCGTGATTCTCCCAACGGATTCGGCTTTTGATAATCTTCTCTTGATCTCACTCTGAAGCTTTGAAAACCAAACGGACCTCTGAATTCGTCTTGCGGGCTTACGATCCGTCGACTGATCTGGATTGTTGCGAACAGCTTTACCTCGAGATGCGGCGTCAAACTTTCGTTTGGATCAGACCGCAACGGTTTCGTTTGGATGACTTCAGCCGGGACATTCGGGGCGAAACCATCGGCATCGCTGATCATCCCGAACACGGAATCATTGGCTTTGTGGGGGTTTGGCTGCCAGACAATTTCATTCATCATCTTTACGTTTCGACGGAGTGGCATCGGCTAGGCGCAGGCCGTGCCCTCCTTGATTACGGCCTTGCCTTAGTGGGCCGGCCGGCTCGTCTGAAATGTCAGGCCGCCAATTCGAACGCGCGATCCTTTTATGAGCATCTGGGCTGGATCGAAGGCGAGTCCGGCCGGGATGCGATCGGTCAATGGATTGAGTACATTCTGGATTGATCCGGCGAGCAGTAATCCCGCTGAGATCTTTAAGGGAAAACGTTCTGGTAGGGACTTCGTTGGAAAACTGTTGGCAGGGTCGCCCTGATCATGCCCTTCGCGAAACGATCGGCGCTTTTTTTCCTGCGTCCATCCCCGGGCGATCAAGCAAGTAGAGGTAGTAATCCACGAACCGATCCTTCATCCATTCGGACTCCCGCATCAATCCGCCATTCCGGCAACCAAGGCGATCGCAAACTGCGCGGCTGGCGTAATTCTCTGGATCGACTCGAATCTCGATTTGTTCTAAGTGGAGCGACCCGAATCCGAAAGCGATCAGCGTTCGAGCAGCTTCGGTCGCGTAACCGTGACCAACTGCGCCCGCCGCCAACCAGTAACCTAGAGTCGCTCGTCTATCCGTTTTCTCGATTCGATTGAATCCGACGATACCGATGATCTTTCCGTGCAGTGCGATCGCGCAATGGAGCGCTTGCTGCTCCTTGCTTTGGCGTCGAACAAAATGAATGAAACTGAGCGAATCGTTCGGTGATCGTGTCGTGTCGATCCAGGGTAACCACCGGCGCAAGAACTCGCGGCTACCGTCGATGGCGCGAAACAATTCCCCGGCGTCGGCATCGTTCAGGTTCCGTAGCTTCAACTCGGGCCAAGACGTCAACAATTCGATCGGCGCGGACACATCCATTGTTCTCAACCCCAAACCATCAAAGCTTTATCAAACGCTCGTTGCCCGCCCCGGGCAGAATTTCTGGCGTACTCCGATGTTTTTGCCAGCAGCGGTAACACTCCAGGAATCCGGGCGCGAAGTCTTCCGGATAAGCGGCGATCCAGCGCTGCACCGTCGAATGATCAAAAAATCTAACCGCCTCGATTTCGTACGGGTTTCCGATCACCTCCTGATCCGTGACTGCCGAGAAGAGTTGCACGAACTCGTAGCCGGTCGATGGCAATGCCGGTATCGCGCAAACCCAGGTTAATGTGAGAGCCAATCCGAGTTCCTCGACTAACTCGCGTTCGCCGCATTGTTGATAGGATTCCTTCGCGTTCACGTGGCCGGCCGCACTCGAATCCCATTTCAACGGAGCCCGGTCTTTTCTGGATGACCGCTTCTGAAGAAGAATTTGCCCACGGGAATTGAAAACGAAAATATGCACCGATCGATGAAGCGACGAATTGGCGTGTACTTCAGCGCGCTTTGCTTCAGCTACAGGACGATCATTTTCGTCGACCACCGCTAGACATTCTTCCTCCCCGTGAATCAGGATCGGCCAGAACTGGTTGGCCAAGTCGATCCAATGCTCCAGTCGCAAATCTTCTGCCCGGCAGGCTGCCGGCAATCCACTTACCCGCATCACGCGATCGACCTCACTAGCCGGTATCTCAAGACCAAGATTATTTCTCAGTTGTTTGCGGCGCTGAGAGAAACCCAGACGCACCAGACGACGAAACCTTCCCGGATCAACCAAAGGCAGATCGGCTCTTTCGCGGGGCCGGAATTCAACGATCGATGAATCCACCTGGGGCCTCGGAAAAAATACGGAGGGACTCAGATTTTTCAAACGTGTGACCCGCCAACGCCACTGAGTTAGAATAGTCAACGCGCCGTAGTCCTTGCTTCCGGGCGCTGCCGTCAGACGTTCAGCGACTTCTTTCTGGAGTGTCAAGATCGCGCAGCTGAACGGACACGGATCCTCCAGGAACTTCGTGATAAGAGCAGTGGCGAGATAGTAAGGCAAATTACCAACCAGCTTCACCGCCCCCCGCCCGAACAAATTACCAATCTCATACTCCAGCGCGTCGATTTCGATGACCTCAACCGGAAACCCCGCCATCCTTTCCCGTAGAAAGTTCGCGAAGATGCGGTCTTTCTCCAACAGAGTTGCCGACACGCCGGCAGCCACGAAGATGTTCGTGAGAGCACCCAATCCGGGTCCGATCTCGACCACGTGATCCCCCGGACTCAAAGCCAACCGGTCAACGATCCACCGGGCTAAATTGGTATCATGTAAAAAATTCTGCCCGAACGACTTACGTGGAGCCGCTCCCAATTGCCGCAGGGTCGTGGCGATTTGCGTCGGGCTCATCCCCGCGAGGCCGGCGACTCACCGGTTGCTATCATCTTCTTCTCCAAAAACGGGTGTTTGTTAACAACTTATTCACACCGCCTTTGGGACTATCTGGACGGGACGGGACGATCCGGGGATTTTGCGCGATTGGCCGATCCCGGTTTTTACGCCGAAACAAACGTTTCACCTCATTCAGCGGAAGGCCATCGACAAAGTAGGCGCTGGCAGCATGCCCAATGGCAAACGTGCCCGCTGCTGCAAATCCACCGGAGACAGCGTTCCCCCAACCAGGGAGGATCTTGACCGCGGCCCGCGCACCTTCGCGGAGAGCCATACCGACCCCGACCTTGAGTCCGAGCGCTCCCATAAATTCAACGGCTGCGCGCATACTCAGATCACGCCCGCCGATCTGCATGATGCCGGCGACCATGGCCACCTGTAGCGCGGTCAAAACCGGAAAATCTGCCAGTGGAATGGGCTGACAACCAATCGCTCCACAAACCGTCGTGACCGAACGAGTCAGACGCCCGGCGATTTCCTTTTGCAGGACACGGATCTTGAAAAGTCGTGCTGCCTCCACCTGCGCCTCTTCCGGCAATTCACGGGCAATGAGAGAAGCAATGTCGGATACGCCTCGGCGATCATCCTGTTCCAGATCGATGGTGCCGTCGTGGCGAAATCGGACGAAAGACGAAACCGCACTCACGCGTACGAACTGTTCGGCTAAAATCGCGTTCGATTTCAGCGCAGTCCAGATTTGTTGGCGCAGGCGGTCGACCTGATCTCTGTTTACCGAAGGATCGACGTCCAAGACCGCGATCAATGGAATTTTGGCAAAACGCTCCTGCAGACAAGCAACCACTTTCGCGGCTTGCTCAATTTCCGCAGTTGTCGGCTCACTTCGACAGAGGAAGAGAAACAGGTCGGGTTGTTCCTCGCCCAACTGAAGGCCAATTTGCGCGGCCGTCAGGTTCTGGATCCAGAGAGGGTGCCGGTAGTCAACCATGCGAAACGCTCCCCGGGAACGAAGGTCGTAAGTAATCCATCCTGTCCGGCCGTCCCCTTCCATTTCCCTGAGCTCATGCTCGGTCAATGCGGAAAAAAACGAGGGAGCATTGGCCGATAGCTGGCCCAACAAAGCGAACCGAGCCGGTCTCTGTGAAAGAAAAATTTGTTTGATCGGACGAAGCTCGTCCAGGATCGCCAACTTGAGCGGCGCGGGGAGCCGGCCGACCAAAGACTCGAGGTGCTCGTAAACGCCAAGCAAATTTTTGCGATTCATAAGACGATCATCATCCGACTAGCGGCAAGTCCCGTCGCTCAAGACACCTCAATCTCGGTGAGAGTGTTCAACAACTGAGCGGCGTGTTCGGCTGGTTTTACCCGTTTGAGAAGCGCCACGATCTTTTGATCAGGGCCGATCACGAAAGTGGATCGTTCAGTACCGAAATACTTTTTCCCGTACATGCTTTTCTCGACCCAGACCCCGTAGCTTTTCACAATTTCAGCTTTTTCGTCACTGAGCAGTGGAAAGGGCAGCCCATTCTTCTGGATGAACCGCAGGTGGCTGGCGGGACTGGCTGCACTGCAACCAAACAGCTCGGCCTTCGACTGAATTTCACCCCAGAGGTCACGCAGGTCGCAAGCCTGTTTCGTACATCCCGGGGTGTCGTTCTTCGGATAGAAAAAAAGGACGAGTAGAGAGCCCTTAAACTTATCTAGATTGACCGGCTGTCCTGCGCCATAAATGCCCCCCACCGCCGTAGAAACGAAATTGGGAGCTTGGTCGCCCACTTTGAGTTCCATAAAACATCGGAGTTTCTCACGGGTGCCTGTTCCGTGCAATCCAGTTCACGGCTTCTTCCCCGGCGATTGTGCCGGTTACCATGCATCCCTGCAGCAAATAACCGCCGGTCGGAGCGTCCCAGTCGATCATCTCGCCTGCGCAAAAAACCCCTGGCATCCGCCTCAGCATCATACCATCATCGAGCTCGTCCCAGGCGACACCTCCGGCCGATGAAATCGCTTCGGCGATCGGGCGCGGCTGATCTAGCTTCACCGAACAACTTTTTACGGCTTTGACCAAGTTCTCCAGACTCTTGGGGTTCCTGATTTCCTGCAGCAACGCGATTGCCGTCGTGCTCAGACGCCAACTCTTGGCAGCAACCTCCCAAAGGGACGAACCACCTCGCCACCGCTTTCTCAAATCGGACTCCGTCAGATCCGGCTTGAAATCGATCTCGATTTTGGATTCCTGCCGCAGTTCGCGCGTCAACTGGTACAAAGCTCCTCCCTCCAGACCGTAGCGAGTAATCAGCAGTTCTCCCCGAACAGAACGGCCGGCGCAACGCACGCCGAGATTTTTGAGTGGCTTGCCATCCGCAATCTGAAGAAAATCGGGGGACAAGGGACGCTCCCACCCGACATTGGAAGGAGTAAATTGGTTGACCTGTACACCCATACTCAGAAATTGCTGGATCCAGGTCGCATCAGAGCCCGTTTGGGGCCAGGAAGCTCCTCCCAAAGCGAACATGATGACATTCCCCGTGAGTAGCGCGAAGTCGTCGCCTGTCTGAAAGACCACATCAAAAGGCTTTTCGCCCAGAATCTGGTGAAACCGGTGCGCCGGACGAATTTCGCACCCGAGGCGATACAAACGCTCCAGCCAGCGTTCTAATATCTCGGGAGCTCGCACCGACCGCGGGAAAATTCGTCCGCTGGTACCAACAAAAGTGGCGATTCCGAGTTCCTGATACCATCTGCGCGCCTGTTGTGGAGTGAACCGCGGCAGCATCCTGCGCCAGCGCTCCGGCGTGTCATAGCGAGTAGCGAAAACCTCTTCCGATTCGGAGTGAGTAATGTTGAGTCCGCCGCGCCCTGCCATCATAAATTTTCGACCTAACGACGGCTTGTGGTCCAGAATACATGTTTCCACACCGGAAGTCGCAAGCACTTCTGCTGCCCGCAATCCGGCCGGGCCTGCCCCGATGACCAGCGCGCCGTACGACTTCACCGACTCAAATCCAGCATCCGTTGGATAGGTAATTCCGCTCTTTTTCTCAAGGCTTCAGGTAAAATGATTTCCGGCTGCAGCCGATCTAAAGCGTCCCGCAGCTTGGCCAAGGTGTTCCGCTTCATGAAGCGGCAGTCGGCACAAGCGCATTGGTCGGTCGGCCCAGGAATAAACGATTTACCCGGTATTTCCTTCCGCAGGCGGTGCAGCATGCCTGACTCAGTCACAATAATGAAACTTTCCGCCGACGATTTGCGGCAGTAGTCAACCATCTTCTCCGTTGAACAAATCTCGTCCGCCAGAAGCCTTACCGCATACGTGCACTCGGGATGAGCGACGACCGGCGACTCAGGGTATGCTTCCTTGATCGCGTTGATGCTGTTGCGGGTAAACTCTACGTGGACGTAACAGGCGCCCTGCCAAAGATCCATCTCGCGACCGGTCTTTTCGATGACCCAGCTGCCCAGATTCTGGTCCGGGACGAACAAGATCCGGCGATCTTTCGGCACACTCTCGACGATTTTGACCGCGTTGCCGCTTGTGCAGATGACGTCAGACAACGCTTTCACCCCAGCACTGCAGTTGATGTAGGCCACCACGTAATAATTGCGATCACGGTGCTTTTCCAGGAACGCCGCCAGTTGGTCCGCTGGGCACGAATCGGAAAGCGAACAACCGGCTTCGAGGTCGGGCAAAATGACTGTTTTGGTTGGGTTGACGATTTTGGCGGTTTCGGCCATGAAATGAACGCCGCAGAAAACGATCACGTCGGCGCTCGTCTCCTTGGCCCGATAGCTCAAGCCAAGCGAATCCCCCACGTAGTCGGCCACTTCTTGGATCTCGGGTACCTGGTAATTGTGAGCGAGGATCACGGCGTTTCTCAGCTGCTTGAGCTGCTTTACTTCTTCGGCGAGATCGTACCCTTGCTTAAGTGCAACCATAGAAATTCCTTAATTTTGTTGAAATCCTAGAAAATACAAACGTTCCAGAAGGCTGGTGAGCGGACTGAGAAAAGCGACCTGCCGCGACGACTTCCCTGTTGCCGACAGCTTTCCCAAATGACGACGAAAATCAGTCTCCTATTCAAATTACGATCCCAGACCCAAGGTCCCAGCCGGTTCGTCCGGAGCGTCGCGAAGCCAACCTCGGCGCCCGGGCCGCAGATTAGTGTCCTCCTGATCCCGCAGATATACCAGCGATTATCGAATCAACCACGCGTCGGCAGTCGCTCCTGGTTCGATGTTCTCGTTCGGCCCGACCCGGACCAAGGCGTTCGCCTGCGAGAGGGCGTAGATCGCGTGCGACTCTTGTAGTCCAACCAAGCGAAAACCATCATGGTCAAGCGTGCCCCGGAGATAGTGCGGACGGTCTCCTCGATTGCTAAGAGCCTGCTTTACCGTCACCTGAAGCCGCGGTAGCCCGATCTCGTGAAAACCTTGCATGCTGCGCAACGCGGGACGGACGAACAGCAAAAAGGTAACAAACTCGGATACCGGATTTCCCGGCAGCCCATAAAATTGCGCGCCAGCCAGTTGTCCGAAAGCAAACGGTTTGCCGGGCCGAATGGCGACTCTCCAGAGTTGTAGATGGCCGCCCAATCTTTCGAGGGTCGACTTGACGAGATCCAGTTCACCCACGGAAACGCCGCCCGCCACCACGATAGCATCGTATTCACTAGCTGCGCGAAAGCTCTCGCATTGCTGGTGTTCGATGTCCGGAACAATGGGGAAAACCACAGGAATTCCGCCCGCTTTCCTGACCAGTTCAGCGAGCATAATCCGATTGGTTTCATAAATTTCACCAGGACTCAGTCGCTCTGCTACGGTCTTCAGCTCGCTTCCTGTCGCGATGATCGCCACCCGCGGTTGTCGATAGACGGCGATTTGTCCAATGCCCTGGCTGGCCAGCAGCGCCAATCGCGCCGGCGTCAGTTCGTCGCCTGCTTTCACCACCGACTGCCCAGCTGACAAATCGGCGCCGGCGTTCCGGATGTTTTCTCCTTCTCGAACTGGTTCGAGGAGCCCAATCCGATCGCCGTCGCGGGAACAGTCCTCCTGCATGGCTACCGAGTCCGCGCCGGCCGGGATCGGCGCGCCCGTAAAGATACGCGCAGTTTCACCCGGACCTACCCGCAAATCGCGGTTCGGACCGGCCGGTTGTTGTCCGATTAAACGCCGAGGTCCAGTGTCTGCGGAACGAACCGCATAGCCGTCCACCGTAGAATTATCGAAAGAAGGGAGCGCCAATACAGCGTGGATCGACTCGGCTGCCACCCGTCCTCCAGCGCCCACGAGATCAATCCGTTCCCCGGCCAGAGGTGTGATCGCCTCAAGGACCGCCTGAAGAGTGTCTGATTCCGATGAAAGTGCCACTGCTGGAAGCGTGTGCTGAAATGATGCTTTACTGAATGAACATGATCGAAACCCGTCGTCCCGCAAGCAGTGCGACCAGACTTCCGAAATTGCTGATCCTCTTGCTTGCGATCACTGCCGCCGTCGTGGTCGCGGACATTTATTACAACCAGGCGATCCTGGATCTGCTCGGAAGATACTTCCACCGCGATGCGGGGGCGGTCGCCTGGGTAGCGACCGCTACTCAGGCGGGTTACGCCGCCGGATTGCTACTGATTTTGCCGTTGGGAGATTCGATCGATCGCAAAAAAATGATCGTGGTGACAGTTTGGCTGGCTGCGGCGACCGCGGTGGCCATCGCTTGCACGCAACAGCTGGAACTTCTAGTCGCGGAAAGCTTCGTTTTTGGCGGCGTCTCCGTGGCTCCTCAATTGGCGATTCCCTACGCCGCCGGCGTGGTTGCGCCGGAGATTCGCGGACGAGTAGTCGGATTGATCATGGGCGGCTTGCTGGCCGGAATTCTTGGCGGGCGGGTATTCGCTGGGCTCGTGACGCCCCGGGCGCCTTGGCAATTCATCTTTTTCGCCGCGGCTGGTTTGCTCATTGTTTTGTCCGTGGTGCTTTTACTGGCGTTGCCGGCGCAACCGGCTGCTCATCGCCTTTCTTACGCCACGCTCTTGGGATCTCTGCCTCGGCTGCTGATGAGCGAATCCGTACTCTGGCGCCATGCACTGGTCGGCGCTGCCGGGTTTGCTTCGTTCAGCGTATTCTGGACGACTTTGAGTTTCCACCTGCACCGGTTAAAACTAACCGAAGCCTTCATCAGCCTTTTCGGCGCGGTAGCCATCTCGGGGGCTCTGGTGGCCCCGGTAGCGGGCCGAATGGCCGAACGACATTCCGCGTTGCTGGTCAACGGTGGCTTCTTATTATTGGCGTCCGCTGGTTTCGCCATGCTTGGCTGGAGCGATAGGTCTCCGGTCTTGATCATTGCGGCGGCGGTCTTCGTGCTCGACGCCGGCGTGCAAGGCAGTCACATCTCCAACCTAGCGCGCATTTATCAATTGGAGCAGAAGCTCCACAGCCGGATTAACGCGGTCTACATGGTGATCCTCTTCACGGGTGGCGCGATCGGATCGGCGGTCGGGGTCAGGGCATGGCTCGCTTTTGGTTGGGTCGGCGTCTGCGTTGTCGGCACGACTCTTCCCCTTTTGGGAATTGTGTGCTTGCTGCCGGAAACCACCAGAATCAGATCGACGAGGTCAGATACTCAACCAGGTCATTGAGCGGACCGCTTTCTCTTTTTCGCCGCGGCAATCAACGCCGCCGATTGGTCGGACCTTTCAGCGTGGTGTTAAGGCAGGTTCAGCTTCTTTGCCAAGAACGGTCGGTTCGTTCTCCGTTTTTTCGAAAGCGCGCAGGCGATTGGCCGCCTGCCTGACTCGATCGTCGTTGGCGTACTTCTTGATGCTCGCCTGCAATCGTTCGTTAACACCGTCGAGTTCATCCGAAAAATCAGCCATCTTCGCCTTCACCCGTTCGCAGTCTTTCGACCGGGTAGCGCCGGACGGCTGTTGCGCCATCTCTGGTTGTAGTTCTCGCAATTTTTCGTGCAAAGTTTCGTGTGCGGCAGCGAAAGCTTCCGCCGCGACTCCAACCTGCGACGCGTTCGTCGCTGCGTTCAACGTAAGGGCTGACTTGCGCACGTCGGCGATATAGACGTCGACGATCTTGGCGTAGTCTTCACAAACATCAGCTTGGGATGGCGGAGCCGCGAAAGCAAAAGCGAGCACCAGCAGGCCAGCGGCACGAACAAGATCCATCACCTTAAGCAAAAAGACGATCGATCCTACCAGAAATGAAAGTTGAAAAGCCTTTGCTCACCAGAATTTTTGCGGCAAATACGGCTCACTTCCGAGCCATGGGCGGCAAAAACGGCGGCGCTTCGCTGGTCGCCCTACCGCTGAGCGCGATCCTACCCGGGACCGCCGCTTGGGTGGGGAGCGAGTAAAGTTAGCGCCGCGTACAAGATAGCCGTGGTCAGTACGATCGTCGCGACAGTCGCTCCCACGATCCAGGTCACCAGCCGTTTCTGCAACAGGAGAAGATCGCGCCGGGTGACTGGTAAATCCAATTCGGGATCGACTGGTGGGTTAGCCATGACTGCAGCCCTATAACTGAAGCTCGGATCAGCAATCAAGTCAGAACTAACGCCAACAGGTGCCTGCTCTATGTTGCAGCTTCATATCGGAGGAAAATGACCGGAAAAAAGTGCTCGAGCGCGGATCACCAATCGCTGTCTGTCGCGTAGCCAGTCCTGACCAGAAGCGCACCGTAACGCTCCTTCATCGCGTCTCGAGCGGGCCCTCTTAAATAATTCTTCCAGTCCCCTGCGACGGCTTTCCGTTGGTGGCTCTGAGAATCCTCCGCGCCTCGGAGTCGTCCCCGCGTAGCTCGGCTGAAGCGACAGTGCCGGACGATCGCCCGCAAACGGGATCGACGCACCGGCAATCGAAAACGGTCCAGCAACAAATTTTCCATGATCTCTTCGTCATTTTCCAACAGGTGTTCGTAACGTAGGACCGGTAACCCGACGTCCAACCAGGAGTCCTGGATCGCTGCAACCGGCGGGAGCCAACGATCCATCAGGTAGATCAAACCTTGTTCCAGATCGTGGTGCTCCAGGTAATTACGAAAGTGGACGACGCCAAGATGACCTTCGGCATGACTGTACCGAAGACTGTAGTACCCGGAAATCAGCGTGTCCCGAAGATCTCGCATGACGAAAAATCCGAGCCAATTCTCCGGTTTAAGCAATTCCGCGAATTGCGGTCGGGCCAAATAGAGCGTGGGATACACCGCCGCCCGTGCGCGGCATCTTTCGCCAAGCAGCTCGGAAGAGCGTTTCTGATCCACGATGCACTGGGGAAAAGCGTGCCGGAGAATCTGGAAGATCCACTGTGATCCCGCCTTGTGGTGGGTGATGTGAAACAACGGCGGGAAACTCGCGCTTCGACCGCCAGAATTATAGATGTACGTAAGTTGGTGGGCGGTGCATTTCACCCAGGCTACGGATCGTGGCAGAGCTCGAGTCATTACTTCATTCGTTTTTGGAGTTCCGTACGGCGAACGATCTATCCAGCACGATCCGGGATCCGGCGTACCGTGATTTTCGGCATTCAGGGAGGAAGCCCTGCAGCAGCTGAGCCGAATCCGTCCAGAAGACGTTATTGATAAAGGTTTTGCAACAGAAATTCTGCATTTCTTGACACCTCCGTTAAACCAGCTGCAAAGCGAGCGATGCCGCGCGTTGCAAACCGCTGTTCAAAATGGTTTTGTGACTGGTTGAGAGGCCAGTTTTCTGGCTGGATTTCAGCCGAGAGTAAACTTTTTTAAATTACCAGACTTAGGATTGTTTGGATCCTTCAAAGCAAAGGCGCTCGACGGGAGAGCGGCCATCGCGGTGCCAGGAAGTTGCCAACAATCAGCTAGTGAGAAAACTGAAGAATGAAGATGCCAACGATAGACCGGTTTCGTGGGGCTTTGCTCGGGCTGGCGGCAGGCGATGCGCTCGGTGCCACCCTGGAGTTTCGGTCTCCCGGATCATTCTCGCCTATCGAGACGATCGTTGGAGGCGGGCCGTTCGGGCTCCAACCTGGACAATGGACCGACGACACCTCCATGGCGCTGTGTCTCGCCGACAGCCTGATCGCCCAGCAGAGATTTGACGCCGAGGATCAAGCCCGGCGTTACTGCCGCTGGTGGCGCGACGGGTATCTGAGCAGCAACGGCCGGTGTTTCGATATCGGTATCACCACTAGCGCGGCGCTCCGAAGATTCGAGGAGTTCGGCCAACCCTTTGCCGGCTCGGAAGATCCGCAGTTGGCCGGCAATGGCTCCCTGATGCGGCTTGCTCCCATTCCCCTGGTTTATTACCGCAATCCTCTGCAAGCCGAGCGCTGGGCAGAACAAAGTTCGCGCATCACGCACGCTACCCGGACGACCATTAGCGCCTGTCGGTACTTCTCCCGGTTGCTGGTCCAAGCTCTACAAGGACGAACCAAATCGGAAATATTTGCGCCGTCCGGATACGCCGAAGATTTGGCACAGCCGGTCGCGGTTGTCGCCGGTGGCTCATTTCTCCACAAACAACCGCCCGAAATTCGCGGTTCCGGATACGTAGTCGAATCTTTGGAAGCTGCGCTCTGGGCATTCCACCATTCTCAATCGTTCGCGCACGGCGCTCTGCTCGCGGTGAACCTGGGTGACGATGCTGACACGACGGGAGCCGTCTACGGGCAACTTGCTGGAGCTTTTTACGGGATCGAGGGGATACCCGGCGAATGGCTGGAGCGACTGGCGCTCCGCCGTTCGATCCAGACGATGGCGGACCATTTGTACGACCTCAGCCAACGGTCCTGAAGAAGGCGGGGTGGCTCCGAGTGAAAGCCGGATTTTGTTCCGAAGCTACGCCCTGCCTGAAGCGGAGGCCCGTTGGTCACATAGAATCCAGTTCAAGTCGCATCCCACGAATCGCCCTAGGCTGGTTCCGTGAGATGCGAGAGAGTCCAGCGGGCTAACTCGTCCTCGCTCATCCGGCTGGCGGCAACCGCCTCGATGGTTCCGACCAAGTCGGCGTCATCAGCGTGGAGATCGTGACCGTTCATACGCAGGAATGTAACCATTATAATCAGACCTACCCGCTTATTCCCGTCATAAAACGGGTGGTTCTGGATGATCCCGAAAGCGTACGCCGCCGCCAAGTCATTGATGGACGGGCTGCTGTAGTGCGCTTTTTGCAGCGGCCGATGCAAAGCGGAATCCAAGAGAGCCGCGTCGCGCACACCGATTCTGCCTCCGTGAGTGGCTACCTGCCGCAAATGGATGATTTCCGGCAACGACAAGGAGATCCAGCGCCAGCTCACCTTGCTAACTGTTCCAGAACATTGCGCCAGCGCTGTTCCACTTTTTGGGCCATTCCGAGTTGATCGCTGATGTCCTCGGTGATGTAGAGAAGCTTCAGTCCGATCCCACTAGGCACGAGGGCAAAACGGGTGCCATCTTCGTACCCCAGCCCTTCCGGCAACTGAATTGTGAGCCCGTACTCCGTACGCCTGACCTCGACTGTGACCATATTCGGAAAAAATAACGTGCCGGCTCAACAGCCACAAGAAGAACAGATTGGTGCTTTTACCCTACGATGCGTGATAGCTAGATCGTACTTCGCGCTTACGAGCTGCGTAGTCCGCTATCCGCCCAAGTGGCACAGTTGATCGGCCGGTGGTGGAGGCTCGGCTCATCGAGATCATTTGCGTCGGGAAGACCTGCACCGGTTCCCGGGCGTTCTGACGCCCGATCGGCAATTAGTGACGCGGCGACGAAATCTTGATCGATCTCCAAAGCACACACCCGCCAGTAAAAACAACCCTGACGGGTGGTGCTTGTATCTCTTTGATCGGCTGGAACCGCGAATTCTTTAGCCGAGCGCAGAAACCGCGCGCAAATGGCGCCTGGCACGACCATCTCTTGCTTCGTTCCGGAAGTTTTTGGACCGGTAAGAGACTAGTTATTACGCCAGCTTCTCCACGGTCCTTTACGGCCGAATTTCTTACCCCAAATAGAGTCACCGAGGAAGGTTGATGTATGATATTACTTCTCCGAGACGACCCTGCACGGCCGGCCACACTTGTGCGGTTACATCCGGCTTGCAGAAGAAATTCCCAGACGATTTATGGCTGCAACAGATCGGCGCCAACAGCTATGTCGGCGTGCCGTTTCGAAAACGCGCAAGGGCGAACCCTTGGGCACCTGGCAGTTTTGGATCGGAAGCCGATGGAGGCGTCCGAAGAAGATTTAGCAACTCTCCAGATATTCGCAGCGCGTGGTTGCGCCGAGTTGGAGCGCAAGCAAGCTTATGAAAAGCTGAGCAAAGCGCACGATGAACTCCGTCGCCTGAATCGCGAGACTGCGGCGCTCCTCAACGTTAACCGAGCCGTTGGTCACCACTTGGATCGCGGCGTTTTGTTCGGCGCTATCACCGATAGTCTGCTGGCAGTGGTACCAACTGACCGCTTCGGCATCGTGCTGTCGTCCGAAGGCAAACAGCTTCAGGGTTACATGTTGACCAGGCGTGACATCATCTCGGAAAACCTGCAATCGAGTTTTTTTCTCCTGAAGGCACCTCGACCGAATGGGTCTTGCAAAACCGCGAATGGTTTGTTGCTGAGACACGGGACCAAGTGCGCGACCGCTTTCCGGCGCCTGAGTTAGCCATGCGGGAGACAGAAATGCAGTCGCTGTGCGAGTTGCCACTTCTCTCCGGGGCGCGCGTCCTCGGATCGCTGATTCTCATGTCGGCCAAGAAATCCGCTTACGAACATCTGCGACGGTCGTTTCTGGAGCAGGTGGCGAGTTCGGTGGCCGTAGCCTTAGATGATTGCCTGGC
>JAVHMZ010248202.1:0-21689 GCA_034782995.1 Amazona versicolor
CTACGATTTTGTCTGCCCAATGCACCGATAAGCGCGTCAACGAGGTGACTCCGGGGCTGTTCCGAAAATATCCAACCCCGCAGGACTTCGCCGCTGTGCGCCCCGAGGTTCTCGCCAACGATATCCGATCAACGGGTTTCTTCAATAACAAAGCCAAGTCCATCGTCGGGGCGGCCCATGCGGTGATTCGCGACTTCGGCGGCGAGGTGCCCCGCACGATTGAACAGATGCTGACCATTCCCGGCGCCGCCCGGAAAACATCCAACGTCGTGCTTGGCACGGCTTATGGTATCGCTAGCGGCATTGTGGTTGATACACACGTGCAGCGTATTTCCAAGCGACTTGACTTCACTAAGCAAACCGATCCCGTCAAGATAGAGCAGGAACTCATTCGCGTCGTTCCTAAGGAACGATGGATATTGTTTTCTCATCAGATCATTCTTCACGGGAGAGCGTTGTGCATTGCCCGCAATCCACGGTGCGCGGAATGTCCGCTCGAGAAGCTCTGTTACGCGAAGGATAAAACCGTCTAGGCCAGACCATGCAGCTGTTCCTTGGTATTGACGGAGGACAATCCAGCACAATCGCACTCATCGGCGACGAGAGCGGTCGCGTCATTGGATCGGCCAAATCGGGGCCATGCAACCACGTCACGGCTGATGAAGCAGCCGCGAAATTGCATTCGGTGATTCGCCGGTGCGTTTCAGAAGCGTGTCTCGAAGCCGGTTTGAATCCGGTAACCGCGCACTTTGCGTCCGCATGCTGCGGAATGAGCGGCGGCCCGGAAGATAAAGCTGCTCACCTCCGTCAAATCATCTCCGCGGAAAAGCTGGTGACGAAAACGGACGGAGAGATCGCGCTCATCGGCGCGATGTCCGGCAAACCCGGCATCGTCGTGATCGCGGGCACCGGTTCGATCGCCTATGGCTGCGGACCTCGCGGTGATCTGAAGCGCGCCGGCGGATGGGGACATCTGTTCGGCGACGAAGGCAGCGCCTACGACATCGCCCGCCTTGCGATTCGTGCGACCCTGCGATTCGAAGAAGGGTGGGGCGCGGATACTGCGCTGCATCGCGCGCTGATCCAAGCGACTCGTGCAAGAGACGCCAACGACATGCTGCACCGCTTCTACGGCGAGAACTGGCCCCGGTCGCGCATTGCGCTTCTTGCGCCGTTGGTGGACAGCGTCAGCGCTGAAGGTGATTCCGTGGCCTGCGGCATCTTGGAACAAGCCGCGGAGAGCTTGTTTCTGCTTGCGGATAAGATTCGAAGCATGCTCTTCGCGACGGGCGATGAGGTTCGCGTCTCTCCCGTCGGCGGCGTTTTCCGCAGCGAAACCGTGCGTGCTCGATTCCAATCTCTTGTTGAATCGAAGGACGGATGCCGGTGCGTCGCTCCGGATTTGGAGCCTGGTGCGGGAGCGCTGCTGGAGTCGTATCGGCAGATCGGAAAATCCGTGATTCTGTCGCGAGTGCCTCTACTCAAGTGAGTTGTTAACCTCAAAGATTCAACTATGGAAAAACTTTCGATTCGAGACCTTGATTTGCGCGGCAAACGTCTGTTCGTGCGAGTCGATTTCAACGTTCCGCTGTCCCCGGACTCGCGGACAATCACGAGCGATAAACGGATCAAAGCGTCGCTTCCGACGATCGAGCTTGCACTGTCTGAAGGCGCCGCCGTGATTCTTGCTTCGCACCTAGGGCGGCCGAAAGGAAAAGTGGTGCCCGAGATGAGTTTAAAGCCGGTGTCCGTTCGCCTCGCCGAGCTGCTAAAACGCCCGGTCGCGATGGGGTCCGACTGTGTCGGGCAAGAGGTGAACGCGATGCTGCCGAAACCGGGTGAGATTCTTCTGCTTGAGAATCTTCGATTCCACAAAGAAGAAGAGGAGAACGACGCGGGCTTTGCCCGGCAGCTTGCGAGCACCTGCGACGTGTATGTAAATGACGCATTTGGCACGGCGCACCGCGCGCACGCCTCCACTGTCGGCATGATTCAGTTCCTTTCGCAGGCAGCTGCCGGTCTGCTGATGGAACAGGAACTCAAATATCTGACCTTGGTGACAAGACGCCCGGAACACCCCGCCGTGGCCGTGCTTGGCGGAGCT
The DNA here is from genome assembly GCA_034782995.1 of Amazona versicolor. NCBI lineage: Eukaryota > Metazoa > Chordata > Aves > Psittaciformes > Psittacidae > Amazona > Amazona versicolor. The sequence continues at coordinate 2,105 of JAVHMZ010248202.1, forward strand.
AAGGTTTCGGACAAGATCGAAGTTGTCGAAAACCTTCTCAAGATTGTCGACCGGCTCATGATCGGAGGCGCCATGGCTTACACTTTCCTGAAATCGCAAGGCGTCCCCGTGGGAAGATCGCTGGTCGAGGACGATAAGTTGGATCTCGCGAAGCGCCTGCTCGCCGAGCATGGCGACAAACTGATGCTCCCCGAGGATCACGTCGTCGCGGCCGAACTGAAGGAAGGCGCCGACCATTCGGTAACTAGCACGATTCCCGATGGGGAAATGGGGGTCGATATCGGCCCGCAAACCATCGAAGCCTATAAGAAAGAAATTGCCTCCGCAAAGACAATTATCTGGAACGGTCCGATGGGCGTTTTTGAGAAGCCGCCGTTCGATAAAGGAACTGTGGCGATCGCTCAAGCTGTCGCAGCATCTCACGCGCTTTCCGTGGTAGGGGGCGGAGACTCCGAGAAGGCGGTTAAGAACGCGGGCGTCGCCGACCGAATCTCCCACATATCGACCGGCGGGGGCGCCTCACTGGAGTTTCTTTCCGGCAAAGCGCTACCTGGAGTAGAGGCACTGACAGATCGTCAGGACATTAAAGCAAAATAAGCTGATCTTGCACGGCCCCAGTTACTCGAGCGGTGTTATCGTCGACGAACATATTGACCTCTGAACGGATTCCGAAGTCCGGCAGGTAGATGCCAGGCTCGATGGAGAAACACGACCAAGGCATCACAAGCCGGTCGTCGTGTGTCTCGAGATTATCCATATTCGCCCCGTTTGCGTGAATGTCAGTCCCGATTGAGTGGCCGGTGCGGTGAACAAACTGATCGCCGAATCCGGATTCGGTAATCACGGCGCGCGCTGCATCATCCACTTGAAATCCGCGAGTCGGCTCTTTCCGGTTGACTGCTTCGGTGACAAAGCGGACCGCTGCGTTTCTCGCTCGGCACACCGTGTCGAACACTCGGACGATCTTGTCGGGGACCGAAGCGCCGCAGAATCCAGTCCAGGTGACGTCGTAAAAGATAGCTTCCGGTTGATCGAACTTGGCCCAAAGATCGATGAGCAAGAAACTACCAGGTCGAATCTCGGCGCTGTCATGCCGGCCGGGCTCGTAGTGCGGATCACCTGAATGGGCGTCGACCGCGACCACGGGGCCGCTGTCAGTGACTAAGTTGAGCGCAGAAAACCTTTCGCGGATGAACTGCGCGATTTCCCATTCCGTAATTCGAACTTTGCCAGCGACGGAATCTTGAATCCTCCGGAACGCATCGGCTCGGATTGCGTCAATTGCTTCTCCGGCTCGCACATGAAGACGGTACGCGGTCTCGTTCAGGGTCGCTTCAAAATATTGAATCAGCTCGGCGGAGCTTACCACATCGACGCCGAGGGAACGAACTAAATCCACCGTTCCAGCATCGACCATTGAGATGTAGGGTATCGAGCAAAGCGGTGAATATTGCATCGCGACTGTGGGAGAGCCCGCGAGAAGTTCAGACAGCCTCGCCGTTTGCTCGGCCCAGCTGGAGTAGTTGAAAGTTTTTCCAGGAAGCGAATCCAGGATTTTACTTTCGATTCGATGCACGAGCTTCCGAGGCTCGCCGGAAGATGAAATCAGATAATACCAGCGCCTGGTAACGTGCTGTTGAGGTTTGAGTCCAAGCACGCGGTACGAGATGGGATCGCGAAGATGATGGTCGAAGAAAAGCCATCCGCTAATCTTCTGCTCCGCTAATTTCTCCTGGATGAGTTCGAGTTTCAATCAAGTCTCCTGGACGGGTGTTGGAGGTTCTTGACCAGTTTACTTGCGCCCTTAGGTCCGCCACACCGGCAGCTTGCCGCAGGGAGAAAACGTCGAAGACGATGACGTCATCATGCCAATCCTGACTGGTCCCGTCGGAGTTTTGAATCGCGACAGTGATGCCATATTGCTGAGGCGTCAGCCAGCACTCAAAGGAGAAGTCTACGACGGCGCTGTCGCCGGCCACAAAGTCGCCGAGTTCCAGATGTTCGATCCTAGTATTCGTGCCATATACTTCAATTCCGATTCGATTTCGAACCAGAATGCCAACCATTGGATCGCTGACGGCCCGCAGAAAGGCGCAGCGAATCCGGACCGTGATCTTTTCCCCGCTCCTAACCGAGGTCCGCTGATCGCCGGACTCTCCCAACAGGCCTACTTCCAGAATGCGACTGGCTTGGCTTCCATGACTGGACCCAGTTTTCGGGGTGCCGTTAGAAGTCGCTTTGGGATCGTCCGAGCCCGCGCTCAAAACGCTCGCGATGTAACGATCAATCACTTCTTTTGGCCTGCCCTCAACTTGCAGTTCGCCGTGCGACAAAAAGATCGCCCGATGAGCGAGCTGCTTGACTAAGCCCATGTCATGTGACACAAATAACACGGAAACGCGGCGCTCTCGAAGTTCGCTGAATTTCTGAATACATCGGTTGGCGAACGCCGCGTCACCGACGGCCAAAGCTTCGTCGACAATCAGAATTTGCGGATCGACGTGAATCGCGGTTGCAAACGCGAGACGAACGTACATACCGCTCGAGTATTCTTTAACTGGGCGATTGATGAATGAACCGATGCCCGCGAACTCTTGGACTTTTGGAATCGCCTTGCGAATTTCGCTGCTTGAAAGACCAAGAAGCTCGCCGTTAATGATGACGTTTTCCAGTCCCGTGAACTCTGGATTAAATCCCGCGCCCAACTCCAGGAGCGCGGCGACCCGGCCCCGTGTTGTCACAGCCCCGCTGGTGGGTTTAAGAATGCCGCTGACGATTTGCAGCAGAGTGCTTTTTCCGCAACCGTTAGGGCCGACCACGGCGAGAAACTCACCCGGCTCCAAGGAGAAGGAGATGCCGCGGAGAGCCCAGAAATCGGAATAACGTTTTCTGCGCGAGATGCTCAGCATCTCAAGAAGACGATCAGCCGGTTTGCGGTATAGACGGTAGACCTTCGAAACTTCCTGAACGAGGAGCACAGCTGACTGGCACCAAGCAATATATTACGCCATCCGACGCCGGGCCGCGCTTTCCCTCGGGTCAGACGCGAATAATGACGGTAAGATCGGAACCAGGAGTAACTTGACCGACACCCTGTATGTCGAGACTGAGGCGGTCCTGGTAGTGCATCGGCGACAGCGAAGCTCCGTTGACTGCTGTTGAGCTTACAGTGCTGCCATCCGGAATGGTCAACGTACAATACGGATTTCCGTTCAGCCTGACAGCGATTTCAACCGAGGCGCCCACAGGGGGCTGCTTCACAACGGCGTAGACATCGCGCACGATGCGGGGAGCGTCTACCAGAATGTCCGCTGACGCAGTAGCCTGCACCGCAAGAAAGCCGTTAACCGCGAAAGAAAACTGACCTCCGGAAAAAGTCAGAAGGCCGCCGTCCTGCAAGTTGGTGAAATTGAGAACGCTGGTCGCGCTGTTTCCCTGCGAGTTGGTGACAAAGAGCTCCGCGGCGACGATCCGCACGTTGGGAATTGAGACCGGATAACTCCAGTCGCCGCTTGCGGGGCTGCCGAAAAACTGCTTCGGAAACGGGACAATATACACGATCTGCTGAACGGCTTGCAAAGGAGCTTGCGAAGCATGCGGCGCCGGGTCTGAACCGATCGCTCCGCGAACCACAGTAATCACGCTTCCCTCGGCGTCGGAGCTTACAGTCTGGAGTAACTCGGAATCGATCAGAAAAAGCGCGGGAACGCTGGCTCCCAATGGGGGATCGACAACGACTTCAGTGGTCGAAGAATCAAGGTCAGCCGCCAGAGCACCGATCGGCGCGGAATTGAGTCCGTCAATATAGCTGAGTCGGTAGGTTCCCGCCGTTACGGTCGCGAGATTTGACAGGTCGGGAAACGCAAGAGCACCAAACACAACTGTGCCTCCGATATCGTCCGGCACACTCAAACCAAATGTCGGGGCAGCTGGAACACTGGAGTCCACATTTACGATTCCAGCGCCCCCGATAAGATAGCGAGTCAGCGGCGAGATCTCATACGGGCACTCGAGACCATTACAGTTGGCGCTCCGTCCCGATATCTGCACAACATTGCCCGCCTGGTTCGGAATCGTAAATTGAACCGGACTGGAACGGGTGATAGCTCCGAACTGAAAAGTCGCCTGCGCAACGACAAAACTGCTTGTCGTGTCGGGCGTGGTGTCCCAGCCTGTCGCGAGTGTCAGGATTTGCGCGGTGTTCGTAGCAATGACTCTCTCCTGCCCGTTCCCAGTTCCGGATACAACGCGCGCGATCATGCCCGAATATGCGTTTGGCTCCATTTCGAGAGTGCTGGATCCGATACTGTAGGCGGACGACGTCGTAGCGGTCACGGGCGGTTGGAGCTCGAGCCGCCAGTAGAAGTCCGTGTGATCGTAATTCGAATCGGGAGGAAGGGTTGCGGTGGGCGGCAGTCCGGAATCCGTGAACGTACTGGCTACAGCCTGAAACGCCGCGATCCGGTTTAAACCACTGGGACTGGAACCCCGGTAAACGTGGAATGCGACAGCCGAAGAGGGCAAACTTACTCCCGTGAGCGTGACTGAATAAGAAGCTCCGCCTGGAAGCGAAGCGCGTATAACAAATGAGAGAGCGCTTTCAATTTCTTGCGAGTCCAAGCTGGTCAGAGCGTAGTAAAAATCTTGACCGCCTTCCAAGCTGCCAGCTCCCGGCTCGACGATCGACGCGAGCGACACGAGAGGAATATCAGGTCCGCCATTCTGAATTGGCGACGGAGCAGAGAATCCCACCGTTGCGACCAGAGCCACCGATCCATCCGGTGTTTGGCGAACGCTCTCGTCAACCTGAAAAACTAAGTCACCGGTTTCGTCAAGCACAACGCCAGATATTGGCCGAGGCAGGCTGATCTCGGAGGCGCCCTGGCGCCTGCTGCTATCCGAATTCGTTTGGCCGCTCGTATCCGAATACCACGAGTCCTCGTGCCACTGCGCCGTAATCGCGGCAACACGGTAATTGCTACCGGGCTGGATTTTTGTGACACGGAAAGGTTGACGCTGCAGTCCCTCTTTTGCGTAAGTAACAGTGATAATGTCACCGGGCGACAGTCCCAGAGCTCGTATGCTTGTTTGGAAAGCGACTTGCGTGTTTCCGTGAACGCTCTTGGCCAGAAACAATGCGAGAGTACGTGCCGTTTGATCGAAGTGCGGCAGTCCTAGCACTGGCGCCGTGCTGGTAATCTCTTGGCCAGTGAGGGAAACATCATCTGCATCGACAATTGAGAGGCTGTCTTGCTGGTAATCGTTGAACGCGTCTTGAAACTCCGCGACAAACCGATTTGATGTGTCCGCCGCTCTTTTGGAAGAGAGGGTAACGCTGGAAGCCCCGTTCGATGTTCTTGCGATGCCGGTGGTTCCGCTGCTCCCGTCGCCGAACTCGTAAGCTGGCCACCCGCCGTTCAACGATTCGGTGGCATTGCTGTACGCACTTATCGTCGGCTGCTGGAGCGCGATGGAGTTCTCCACGACTAGTTGCAGAAGGCCTTCGGCCCCGTAACGAAGAAAGAGCCGATTCGCGTTTCGTATGCCCCGAAGAACGTCCGCTGCCGCGCGCCTGCTGGACAGGACCAGATTGCACTGCATCCGCGCTATCATCACCGGATTCCCAAACAGATCGTTGGCTTGGATCTGTTCTTGACAGTATTCCGCCGCTGCGTAGACTGACTGTAAATCGATCTCGCTTCCCTGCCATCCAATTCGTAGTAACAGATCGAGGATGATCCAGGCCGGGTTGTTTGAAAAATTCTCTCCAAGGCTGTTCAACGACGAATCGTACTGATTCACTTGTAGGCCATCCAGGAGAACCTGTATCGAAGGAAGATTCGAGCCGTCGTTAATACGATTGGGAACGACAAGGGAAAGAAAAGCCATACTGCCGTAGGGATCGCCCAGCGGCTTTCCACTTCCATCCGAGAAGTCGGCATTGAAGGAGCCGTTCCGCTGCCCGGCGCTTATCAGGTTGTACCAGCCGGTGCCGGTCATGTTTTGACCGGAGACACCAACCGGTATCTCAATCGAATTCACCAACAGCTTTTGCACGCCTTGAATTTCTCCGGCTCCCAGAAGGATCTCGAAGTGCGTGAGATTACCGTCGTTCCGCGCGAAGACGACGTTAGGCGAATACCATGCCGTGCCGTATACCAGCGGGACGAAGTCGTTGTAGCGCGCTTCATTACTCTCGACTGTGGATAAATGACTGCCGCGTTCGCCGGCGCTCCTAACCACGATATTCGCGGGCACGAACTCTATCCCGCCGAATCGGGCGGTCGTGTTGCCGTGAGAGTCCAACTGGAACATGCCGCGCGCGATGCAATCGGTTCGCGTGTATGAGCAGCTGGTGAAGGGAGTTCCGTCGGGCGCCAAGTTTCCAACCCCGCCATTCACGTCCGGAGAATACCCGCAGCGAAAGAAGCGAGAGTATTTGCCCGCGCTGCCGCCATCCACGGCTTCCTGTCTCTGCGTTTCGGAAGTCGGGAAGTCCCACGAACAACGCTTTTGGATGCGAATGTCAGGCAGCACCACTCGCTGAAGGGAAAGCCGGTTGGTCGCGCTGATGCGAAAGGTTTCTTCAGTAATGAGATTAGGAGGGTCTAGAATCCCTTTGAACAGCACTTGAATGTTGCTGCTGGGTACGGCCGAGGCGAAGCTAAAGAAGACAATCGAGACCGTAAGTTGAGCGCCCTTGATTCCGACGCTTCGTTCGATCTCGGAAAAGTGGGAGTCAGCATTTCCGAGTTCAATGCTGATCTGGGGAATGGAATCCACTCCGATCTCGGACCCGAGCTGCATTTCGAAAACATTTTGCTTTAAGACTCGAGCTGAATAGGTTTTTTCCCCAATGGTGAGACCGTGGGTGCTCCAGTATTCGAGCCGCCCATCTCCGAACGCGCAATCGAACAGCAAGACCGGTGTATCCAGAATCTGCTGCTCTTTCGCCAGGTAGAGATCTTGCATAAGGTTTACTGTGCGTTAGAGACAATGGAGAGTTTCAAGCTGCTCTCGCCGGGACCGGTGGCGGTCACGCTCAGTTCCTCTGAGTCAAAACGAGACTGGGGGAAAAGGCCGGTTCTCACCGCGGCTTGCACATATTTGCCAGGCGACGGCTGTGCTTCAAGTTGAAACCCGAATATGTCCACATAAGAATCGGGAGGAATCGAAAGGGAAAAATCGCAAGTCTCGGAAACACTGCTCGCAAACGTCGTTTCAAGTGAACAGCGGGTCCAGGATGCCGAGAGATTTAGCTGATCTGTCTCAACAGTGGATCCATCGGTTCGCGCAAGCGAATACGAACCGGCTGCGGGCGCTGTGTTCCCTCGCAGATAAACGCTGAACGCGCATCGGACGCTTCCTGGAATCGCTACAGTCTGCGTGATGCTCAATAATCCGGCTGAAGTGTTTGTGAGGCGGCTGGCTCGCCGTGTTGCGAACGGGTCGTCGATTTCCTGGGTGAGTTGTAAGTACAGACTCCGCGTCCACGCCGGTTGGGTTAGGTCTTCACTATAGGCAAACAGGTTCATCGTCGGATCGATGAACAAGAACGATTGCAGGCGGCCTTCACATGCTTGGTAGAACTGGAGAAAAGTGGATACTTCGGAGTCACTCAAGCCGGCGTACGAAAGATTCCAATAGATTTGACATGCGGCTTGGTCGCTCAGCGCGGTTATCCGGCCATCCTCGCTGACGTTTTTAATCGTCCTGGTGGAGCGGCGCCGCCCGACAGGGTAATGAGCCGATGTGCCCGTCGAGAGTTGAGGGAAAACGAGCATCTAGACTCGGTTCTCCTGGATTTGCAATGAAGTCAGCCCGGAAAGCTCGGCTACATAGGTGAGATCCAAGTCATCGTCCAGGAGATAGCAACTCGGGTAAACAACACCGCTGGCCGGATCCGTGAATGAGAATGTGCCGCCCGCGCCGTCGTTTCCGCTGAAAAAGTCATCGATGGATCGCAGCTCTTGCTCGTTCAGTTGTTCAAGGCTGATCTTCCAACGATGCAATATTGACGGAGAACAACGCATACGCTGCTCTGTCCCGTCGAGGAAGCGTATAACGTCTACTCTTGAAATCGTTGTCGTCGAGAGCGGGTACTGAGCGACCGCCCCGGACTGAAGGGTCGGAAATTGTGCCATCTTACAAGTCGTTTACCACGTCGTTGATCGAGTGCATGTTCAGCATGGCTTGCCTTACCGCGGAAGCAATGTCTTCGCTGTGGTCTAGAAACGAACGGCTGTCCATGGCTTGCACATGCACGGTGATGTTTTGTGTGCTGTTGACAGGCTGCCGAGGAGTGTTACTTGGCGCTGGCTGTTGGGCTGAATTCGCCGGCGACAAAGGCATGCCGCTGAAGGCCGGCTCGGTCATCTGTGCGGATCTCGGCGCGCCATAGCTGTTATAAACGGCGTCGCCCGTAAGACCGTTAGATGTAGCGAGCTCGAAGTTGTTTTTCGGCGGAGCGACATATTCGGGAAGAGCAGGCGGTGCTGATGATCCGCCGCCGAATAAGCTCTTGATGCCGTCAAAAAGCAACCCTAAGCCGCCGCCCAGGAGACCTCCGCCCAAAAGTCCGCCCGAGCCTCCCGTCAACCCCGTCGTCACGCGCTGAATCGCTCCCATGACGCCGCCGTTTGACGCTTCCCGCGATTCCGAGCTCTTATTCAAAGCGTCCGTGTTAGCGGACAGCGATTCCCCCGCAGTTTGAGTGACAGCGCTAAGCTGCAAAATGTTCTGATTCGCGGTAGCGATTGCTTGATTTAGAGCCGAAGTAGGCCCGTTTGCCCGATCCTCGTTGTGCTCTGGATTCCTGCTCGATGCTGACGGATCTAAGTAACCCGCGTTTTTCAGCAAGCTTGTGAGTTTCTCGTGCATTCAGCGGTCTCGCGTTGCAATTCTTCTTCTAGCACCAGGAACGCATCAAAATCCCTGGCGGAAATTTCTAAGCGGGCGTCTCCAAACCGTTTCCAGAAGCCGTACCGTTCAAGAAATACGAGGCTGTCTGGAGAAATAAATGAGCGTGGGCATTCATACAGGCTGATCGATCCGCGGACCCACACTGGAGCAGAGGGTCGCTGTATGTCCGGTGACACCCATCCGCATCCTCGCCTAACTTCCAGACCGGCTTTTCGACATGCGTCGCAGTTCCAGCCAGCCTGGCCTTTTCGCAAGAAACGGAATGCGACTCTTAGTTTTTTCTTTCGGCGTCCGAGAGATGGCAAGCTCGCTTGACGCATTCAAGCGCCTCTAGGAACAACTCTTCCGGCCCAGCTTCAGCCAGAGTTGCCGGGGTCGCCAGCTTGCCGTCAATGTCAAGCCCGCTGATTTCTACTAGGCCCCATTCAACGTACAACTGGTCAATCTCCGCCGAGAGAAGCTGCGCCTGAATTCGATCCTGCTGAGAGCTGCCCGCTTGAAAACATTCCAGCTTGGGTGCTATGTTCCTCACACGGCGCATCAGTTCGAGCCGCCGGTTGAATGACATTCTCTGCACTGTGTATGTCACTCCATCGCTTAACTTCGAAGCGACGACTTCAAGGCTTTCATGCATCATTTCTCAGCCAAATGCGATCGCAATTTCGTCGTCGCCGACTCCCTGTGCCAGCGAACTTCGAAACTGCCACTGAAGCCGCCTTTCTTTGTCGTTGTAATCCGGGACCTCGGGAATCACGCTCTTCATATAGACTCCGAGCAACTGACTGCTCGTTTGCCCTAGCTGGAAGCCGACTCCGATCGGCGCTCGCTGGCGGGCAGCTTCATAAAGCCCTGCGGTGGCACTTTCATCTTGCCCGTAAATCTCGAGCTCGAGCGACACCGAGCGTGATCCCGGATTGATGGAGCGGGGAAGCGAAAACCCGAATTCACGTGTACGCATGTCGAGATCGTTTTGAACTTTGACGCTCGCGCCAGTAACTGTGGAAAAGCTCGCTGCCGATGATCCCAGCCATGCCTGCCCAAGATGCCCAGGGATCACCGTCGCGAGAGCCGCCGAAGAAACTACAGGCTCTGCCGGAAATGTGTTGAGCTGGCCTGAACCGGGCGTGAAACTCACTGAATCCAGAACATCCTGGGCATATCCCTTGAAGTCAAATTGCTGATAGTCACCATTAATCTCCATTTGCAGCTCATTTAACGCGCATCCGCACAGGAGCCTTTGCACTGAGGTGCTCGGGGTCCAGTAATCGTATATTGATACGCTAGGCAACTCCGTCGCGGGTAGATATGTGACAGTCTGTCCGATCGGTGCGCCCGTCGTAGGCGCCGACGAAAAAGGAGCATTCAGAATGACCGTGAGGTGATCTATAACCGAAGCCACAAAACGGATCTCGCCCAGATAGGTGACGGCCTGCCCGACCGCCAGGTTGTGTGAAGCATTGAAGGCGATGCTCACAGGGGTGGCGCTTGCCACGCTTCCGCCAGCGAAAAGCATGGGAGTACCGCCCAGAGTCGCCTGGAACAAAGGGCCGTAGGACGGTGGGCCAGGGTTTGTCCAGGCGGTCATGTACGTGCTTAGACGTATATCAGTCTGTTTCCGCGGATTCGCGGGCGGCCCAAGGTATGTTCTCGTGCCCGTCTTATCACGCCGTCTGGCGACCAATGCTTTTTGCTGCACTGACATGCTTACTGCGGGAAACCGGTTTTGAGCTGTGATCGCAGCGACGTGCCCGTAAGAGCTTTCGACGGCGCAATACCATCGGTTTTCGTTTGAAGAGATATAGGCCATAGTTGCTCGATGAGTTTTATCCGGCGCTGACCTAGAGACTCACGTCCAAGTCAAAGCCGATTCGCGCGATTTGAAGAAAGTTCTGGCCACCGCGCTTCACGGGGTTGAAAGCCACCTCGTACCCTCCGCCATAGAAAATTCCTCCGCCCATCTCTCCTCGCGAACTATCTAAAATCTGGCACACCGCGGTCGTATAGACTTGCAGGTTGGCCTGAAGATCCTGGATCTGGTCACCGGAGTGGCGAAGTTCAACAACCATATGCGTCGTGCCGGAGAAAACCCGGAATTTTTCTTTCAGCGCATTGGATAACTTCTCGCAAAAAACGTTTACTGTTGGATACTTCAGTGCCAGGCTTTTCTCGAACATTTCGGGCGGCGTGTTTCCCGCCAAAACAGAGCTTCGTGAAATTGATGGCACCTGCGCTAAGCTCATCGCAATCGCGTTGAGAGTGAAGTCTGTTCCTGCCTGAGCCGTGAGCAGGTTGATTACTGCGGAGGTCGCCAGGGCTGGTATATTTGCCATGTCAACCCCGCATGATTCGTCTCGGTAAGTCTCTCGTTACATTCGCGCTCTGACCGCTTCCGGCCAAAACACCGCTCTCGAGCGGCGGAAACATCAGTCCAATGTTGCTGGTCGGTGAAACAGGAACTTCGTTCTGCAGTGAAAGCATTGTCGGCGAAGCACCTGCGTAAAGATTCCAACCCGTAGCGTTTGCCGGACGTGAAGGGCAGCTGACGAGCGCACTCTGATTATCAGGAACAACCGTCTGAACCACGGATGCGGGTGAGCCTTCTTCACCCTCTGAGTTGACTAGGGTAAGGGATAAATAGGCTGTTCCGCCGGCAGCGGTTGACGGAGTGAAGGTCACAGCAGGCGCCGGTCCTTGGGGTAGAGGATCAATCACGAGACCCGCTCCCGTGTCGATAAACCGGGTGCGTCCCCAGCTGCCCAAGTTTTGATACTCAGCCCATTTCGCCTTGTATCGGTCGTTGAGCTGGTTGAAGTACGCGTCTCTGTAAACCAGCTCGAGTGTTTTAAAACTGTGCCAGGCCTTCAGAGCGGGCGTGACAGCCAAATGCGCCGTATCCAACGGCGCCTGTCCAAGCACGGGAGCATAAATCGACGCTTCACGGCCAAACATCGTCACGATTTCGATACCGAGCTCGTCATACGCGAGACTCAGCTTCGCCCCCACATCGATCCCTTCTGTATTCGCCACCGAGAACAGAAAAGAATCCTGCTTTACCAGGTCATCGATAGTCGAAGGCGGTCCGTCCGCGAAAAGTGCCATCGGTCCCACTTACTCTTTCGGCGGCTTCGCGGACTTGCCGGATTTGAGTTCCGTGTGACCGACAATGGTGACCTGCATCTTATGCGCCGCCGCGCTTGCCTCGGCTTCGCGCCGCGCTTCGGTTGCCGCTTCATAGAAAGCTTTCGTGGCTTCCTCCGTCGCCAATAGCGCTCTGCCTTCCGAGATCAATTTCGCCGCGACCGCGCGAGATACTTCGGTTGGAACCCCGGCCCGGCCGCCCTCCGGTGTGCTCACTCCAATAATCACCACATATGGATCCGGAATTGTGCTCTCGACGTCACGCATCTTCTTGTAGTAAGCTTTCAGGTCCATTCCTGCTCCTTGATTTGCAACGGGGCGGCCGCACCACGCACGGCCGCCCGTCAAGCTGGGGCTTGTTCTAGCTGTTCACCTGAACACCAAATGCGTTGCGCAGGACCGCCGTTCCATACAGGACATCCACGGTGAACTGCTGCGCTAGCGTGTTCGGCTGGTAACTCATCGTGACTCGCATGCCGAAGTTGCCTAACTCTGCATACTCCGCGATTGCTCCCGTTCCCGGCAGCGGCTGCGGCAGCCGGCGAATCACGAGCCCGAGCGCGTTTTTCGAAAATGCCAGATTATGCGTGCTCAGAGGCGCGCTTCCCGTTTTCGCGACGTACTGCGACCGGAACACGAAGAAATCTTTGAGCTTTCCGAAGCTGCCGTCAATTAAGACGCGCAGACCCGCCTCGCCCGCGGTCTGAAACTCACTGAACCGGGGAATCTGCCGCATCGCCGAGTAAGTGTTAGGATCGACCACCAGATACTTCGGCTCGCTGACCGGCACCTTTGCCGCGAACAGCTCGGTTTCCGCGGCGTCAACCGTCGCCTCGTTGATCGCCACACCGGCGGTTCCCACAGGCGCGTTCGACGTGAATCCGGCGTAGGTGTTCAGGAGGTCCGTCTCAATTCGCTCTGCAATCGCGATCACCGCGGGCTGCATGTAGACTTTAAGCAGATCGGGAACAGCAAGCACTCGGGTGACATCGGGGATTTGAAAAGTCGATTCCGCGTGTGTGTTTAGAACGATTTGAGCGTTGCCCAGATTGGGGTTCTGCGTCTGAACGGAACCGCCCTCCGCGATATTGTTGGCGACCAGCGTCGGAGGGATCGGAATATTGACCGTGTCGCCCGCCTGAGCAAGAACCGGCTCATAATCCCGGTTTACGAGGTTTCCCATTATCAAGTTCCCGACGAGCGCCGGCAGCGCGTCGGCGGCCACAAGCTTCACAATCGCGCTTGCAACGTTTGCTGAGGTAATTACTGCCATGTTTCTCCTTTTCTAAAACTCTTCCACTACTCTCGCTTCCGCTTCTTACCTAGGGTGCGCGTTCCGTCCAACCGCCGCGGTTACGTTACCGGCCCGGATTCGCGCCGGAAGTCACCCGCAGAATCTCCTGCCTGACCCTCTCCTTGTCTTCATTGCTCATCGCCGGGCTGATGAAGTCAATGTCTACGGGCGACCGGCTCTGACCCGAACGCGTACTGGCGACCACGCCGGTGCCTCCCGGAATGCGCGCCGGAAGAAGCTCCGGATTTTCATGCACGAAGTTTCCGAGATACTCACGTAGCCCGACCTCCCCGTTCTCGTTCTTGGCGACTAGGCGACCGTCTTCAGTTCGATGTATCTCGTCCTCAACCGCCTTGTAAGCCAGGTCGATCTTGCTGACTCCCAGTAACTGCAGCTCGCTCTTGATCTTTGCGCTCCGGTCGGCGAGCTCCGCAATCTCCCTGCTTTTGCGGTTCTCCTCGGCCATCTGATTCAGCCGCTTTTCCAGACCTTCGCGTTTCCGGCGCTCTTCCTGAAGCTCTGCCTTGAGCGCCGGCTCTCGCCGGCTTGACTCCTGCTTGACGTACTCCGAAATCGCCTTCTGCACAAGACTGTGTACGTCCAGTTCCGGCGCGTTGTGTGTCTTTGCTTCTTCCACCCTCTGGTCTCCTGTCCTCCGCGTTATCACTCTTACTGCGGCCGGTCTATTTCATCGGCGATTTTCGTCTTGATCTCCTGTCTCGAATCGCTGAAAAACTTGAGCGCCACGCGCTTGAATAGCTGCTGTTTTAGCGTGTCGGATGGGATGTCGAGCGCCAAGAGGTCCTTCGCATCCCGCAGTTCACTCGACAGATCCTGTATGTCGAACTCATCCATCCCCGAGACATCGATCTGCAGATCATCTTCCCGAGCCTGTGAAATCGCGTTCAGCACGGAACAGATCGAGTTCTTCACGACATCCCCGTAAGCGCGGAGAATGTCATGCGTTACGCTGAAATCCCACGCTTTGCTTAAACCGCTCCGCACGCCGGCTCCGACCGTCCCGCTCACCTGGTTGTTCATGTAACAAACCCGGTAAATCTCGTCTTGCAACCTCACGAGATTGTCGGAAGCGACTTGATACACATTGCCGGCTGGCTCCGTCCATCCGAACTTATCCTGAGGACCAAGCTGTATAAAGTACGATTCGCCGACGATCTGCGAAAACTCGCGGTCGGAGTAAACCACCGGCGTCGCGAACAACCCCATCGTCAAGGCCCAGCCCAGCCCGTTCGATTTGTTGAAGTGCTCAAGCTGCAGCAATGCTGCCTTATTCATCAGCCACAGGCCATGGCTTACACCAAGCTCGAACACGGGCACCCGCTTTTGCGAGCTTAGTGCGTGCGGCCCGGATCCAATTAACTCCGGATGTCCGCCCCGTCCCTCGGCTTCGCCCTCGCTTGCGTACAACTCATAACGCTCGCGGTCGTAATAAAGCCAGCGCGTCTGGTGTTTCCAGTGTTCGTCCTGAACACTGCTCTGCTTCAATCCTGACGTCCGGATCACCACCCACTCCAGCCGCCCGTGTTCGTCGTACGACCAGTTGATGACTTCCTCGGCCGTGTAGTCCGCCAGATAAGCTCGCGACATCCCGGCTTCGTCTTCCTGCGCCCGGCTGTGCGCGCGTCCCATCGGCTTCGGAAAGTCGATCGCGATGTAAGACCTTCCATACACCAGGGACTGGGTCAGTTGCTCCCGGTAAAAGTCGGTCAAACGGGTGCGGCGCTGATCGCAATCCTGAATGAACGAATTGAAAAACGCTTTTCCGGTCTCGTTGGCGCCGCTGAATTCGATGATCGGCTCGCGCCGGAACAGCGTTGCCGTGTACCAGTCGATGATTGAGCCTATGTAGTTCTCATAAAAAACTCGATTCAATCGTTCGAAATAGATGTCGTTGGGCTCTTTGTGCCGCCGAACCAGGTAATTCGAAGCGTTGTCCTTGAAACGTTCCCCGCCAGCATAAAGGTCACGGTGAATCTTTCTGTTTTCGCGGCTTTCTTTATACTCGGGGTGTTCCCGAGTGATAAACGCGTTTCCTCCGGGAGGCCCGCTCATAGCAGACGCTCTGGACGGCTGCCCCTCGATCCGCTGCGAAACTCCTGCCATAGCAGGTAGCCGAGGGCGTCGGATAAGTGGGATCGGGCGGCATCTTTGCTCTTATCGGGAATCATCGTCCCCTCTTGAAAAGACATCTCTTCAAAATCTTTCACAAGCTCTTTGCACCGGGGATCCACAAACAGGTGAACTTCATCGTCAGCGTTGCGCAACTTAGCATTTACCAGAGAAATACGGTCGCGCACAGCCGGGTTGCTCTTGGGCACCCTTTGCTCCGGAACTATGCCCATCCTGCTTCTGAAAAACGTTCGAATGATGTTGTAGTCTGACGAGCCGGTCGTGTGCTGGTTGTTGCCCGATGCGTCTCCGTAAATTACGATGCCGCCCGAATGGCCGGGGTAGCGGCCCGCGAACTCTTCGCAGGCTTGAAGCGTCGTGGCGCGGTGCAGAACAATCTCATCCAGCACGTGCGCCGTTTCGTTTGCGATTTGAGCCACCACCGAACTCATCGGGTCCACGTTAAAGTCGAGCGCCCAAAGGAGAGGCAGCTTCGGGTCAACTCGCCACGGACTTAAGTGGTCCAGCCTCGAAAACGACTTATAAACGAGTCCGCCGCTCATGCTCAGATATGATCCGAGCACCTCCTGTTCAAAAAACTGCTGATCGTAGCTTTTTCGCAGTCGCTCATAAAAATCCGGCACGGCCGCCAGCAAGTATCGGTTTTCGAAAGGCTGCGCCTTAACTACTTCGTAATTTCCGGTCTCATCCCGGATAAACCTGCGATACACCCAATCGAAGCCTTTCGGCGTCCACACGGCGAATCCTTGAAGCTCGCGTGCCAGCGGATCCCTCAGTCTTCCCTCCAGCCGCAGCCAAGCTTCTTCCTGCGTGTAGGTCAGCTCGTCCAGACCGAACCACGCCAGATTAGTTCCCCTAAGCCGCTCAAACTCGTCCATTGACCGGAACAGAATCTTCGATCCCGTATCCAAAAACTTCATCGTGTTCTCGGACTTGTTGTATGTGAACGGAACGGTTTCCCGTTCCAGCACTTCAAACAAAGCCTTTTGCGTTGCGTCTCGCAGCATCTGGTAAGTGGGAGCCCCGATCAGTCCCCACCGCCCGCTGTTCTGGTAACTGCAACGAATCGCTTCGTGTACTAACGCCTGGCTTTTTCCCGAGCCGATCGGCCCGGAGAATCCTTTAAACCGCGCTCTCGATTCCCGGAAGATTTTCTGTGACGGAAGCGGCTGATATTCGATCTCTACTCTAACGACTCCGTCACGGATCGATCTACCCATTGCACCTCGACCTTTTGGATCGGCTCTTCAGCTTTCAACTCCCGGCGAAACTGAGCGAGCCGGATCACGTCGGCTGCCGACGCGGCGGAATCCTTTCCGGAATCGCTCGCCATCTTGCTGGCGAAGTTCTTAAGGGCATAATCGCTGGCCCAGATAAACAGGCTCTGAAAATCGGCATCCGTCTGAAAAGGACGGAGCGAAAGATCAAGTCCCGTTTCAGGAACAGCGTCCTTGACTCCGCTCTCCGACTTAGGCCGCTTACTCGGCACGGCCGCCTTTACGAGAGGGCTTAAAAGCTGATCTACTCATATTTCCTTACTGTTTTTCGGGCCGCCAACCCTCTCACCAACGAAACTATCAACGGAAAGACGTGCCGACGCGCCCGAAACGCGTTAGTGAGTTGATTTAAAGGGAAATAGAGGATCGCAAACTGCGTGATTGCCGCGCGCGGCACCGGTCCGGCTGGCCAAATCGGACTTACTTCGCTGACTCTGCCGCTTTCCGCGCCGCCAGTTTCTTCTGCGCCTTCTTCAACTTTCTGGGAAGCCGCTGCTTCTTGCTCGGTTCCAGTTTTGAGCTGCGCGAACTACTCGGCGCGGCGGGCGTGCTCTCCGGTGCACTCTCGCCTTTTGCCAGGTGAGCGATTTTTCCGGCCGTCGAACCGAGCGCCTTGGCCGCCGACACGAGAATGCCGTCCTTCTCCGAACCCTTTTCCGCGGCCGTTTGCGAAGCTTCTTGATTCTCTCGGTTTGCCATGTTGCTCTCAGTGTGACACTTCCCCGTAAAGAAAATTCCCGCCGCGCCGATTCTCACCAGTGGTGTAGCTCGCGATGCTTTCAATCAAACGGTTTCTGGCTCAGGAGGCGGACGACGCTGCTTCGTCATACCTCCGCGTGGTCCTCCTGTTCTTGGAAACGGCTGCGTTGCACGCTGTCGATTTCGATCCCGCGGTATTACGCAAGCATCAGTTCGCACTCCGGCGCGTGCGCGAGCAAATCGAAGACTGCTGCACCAGCGCTGAAGTCATCGTTGCCGGCGGTGAAGCCATCAAAACCATGGAGGCGTACAACCGGGAGGTCGAACGCTTCATCCGGGCGCATGGCTCCGAACTCCAGTCCATTGTCAGCCTGATCAGCAGCGCCTTGATCAAAGTGTCCGCAACGAGCCAGTCTGCGGGCCAGAACCTTCGCAGCCTGGAGAAGGAACTGGAGCAGACTTCGCATATTGACGATATTCGCGTGGTCAAAAACAAGCTCGCCGTCACGCTGCAAGGGCTCTGTCAAGAAGCAAACCGCATGGAAGAAGAATCGCGCCGGACTGCGCTCCAAGTTTCCGCTCTGCGCCAAGCCCCGGCGGCAGCGGCAATCGCTGAAGCCTCGCCCGGAAGCATCGATGAAATTACCGGCTTGCCGGGCCTCAAGGCAGCGGAAGAGCGCGTTAGGCAAGTCCTCTCGGCCGGCAAAGGCTGCTACGCGTTCGTATTCTTTCTGGAACGGATGGACACCATCAACAAGCGCTTCGGATTTGCCGTCGGCGATGAGATCCTCAGATCATTCAGCCTCGCAACGCAACAGCGCCTGACGAGTTCAGATCAGCTTTTCCGCTGGCGTGGACCCTGCTTCCTAGGCCTTCTCAATCGCTCCTCGGGATTCGATGCCGTTCGCTCCGACATCAATAAACTCGCATCGGCCCGCATGGAGCACACCGTAGACAACAACGGCCGGTCGGTTCTTCTCAGCCTTTCTCGCGCCTGGACGCTGTTTCAAGTCTTACCGGGTGAAAGCGCCGATGCGGTCGTGCACAAGATAGACGCGTTCGCTTCAGAACAAAGCCGTCAAGCAGCGGCGCGCTAGTCCATTTTCATTCCCGGCGTCATGGAATGCTCCATGTTGTCGTGCCCGTCTTCATCATTGTTGGTGGACCATACCCGTTTCGGATCGCTCTCGAACGGATACAAGTGCACCATCCAACCGAACAGATGCGGCCGGAACGTCCCGCCCGCCGCTTTGCAGTCCTGTTCCGTGATAATCGAACCTTGCAGCCCGAACTTCGCGTTCGGACCCATGTAAGAAGCTCGATCCCGCGTGGGAGCTTGGCAGAAATTGATGTGCTGATGCCACTGCGCGACGCTAAGCGGAATTCGATTGTCCAGCTCGCTTTCCGGCGCATTTAGCCGGTCCGTATACATCACTCCAACCAGCTGATAACCGCCCCCCGGCGCGTTCTTGTAGAGCAGCGACGTCGGCTTGGAAGCATCAAAACTAACCCGTGCTTCCCGCGCGTTGCTGTAATTAGTGAAATGGTATTGGCGTTGGTGGACGCCCTCTAAAAAGATTTGAAACCCGTCCGCCAGAGCCTTATGGTAATCCTTGTACGGCTCAATCGCCGCTTTAACCCTTGCAACAACCGCCTCGGCTTTCTGCTGGTCTCCCGGTCGCATCGGACGCAGCTTGGTCATGTACATATGACCCGGCATATGCGCCATAGCTTCGCCGCTCATCCCCTTGTCGAGGTCGCCCTGCGGCATCGAGTGAACCGAAGTTGCATCTTGCGCGCCCGCGAACGCCGCCACGAATAGCGAAGCCACGCCAGCAAAAATTATTTGGTATTTCATATCGGCCTCTACCCTCACGATAGCAATTCCCGCCGCTCGAAGCCTCTGATGCTAAACGCGCGTTCTCGACCAAGCTACTTCGCGGCCGGCAGCAGCTCCGCCTTCGGCTGCCCATAATAAGCACCCGGACCGTGCTTCCGAAAATAGTGCTTGTCCTGGACTGCCTGCGGAAGTGTTACCCCGGTCGAGTTCAACGTCACGGCGTGATATCCGATCGCCGCAATCTCTTCCAGAATCACCGCATGC
>JAVHMZ010249229.1:0-21625 GCA_034782995.1 Amazona versicolor
TCAGCCGGATAGAATACCGGCTCGGCTTTGCGCTCGAAATGAATACCGTCCGAGCTCTCGGCCATGCCCAGCCGCGACGTATGCATTCCGATCTTCATCTCGCCCGAATCGTCTTCCGCCCGATAGATCACCACAATCTTGCCGTTCCGCACCACTGCGGCGGGATTGAATGTATGCAGCGCTTCCCAATGCAGCGTGCGTTTGGAAATCGGATCGGTGAAGGTCGACTGCTTATTCGGCTCGATTACCGGCTGTGACACCGGTCGTGTCCACGGCCCTATCTGCCACGGCAGCATGATCTGAAAAGCCAGAGCGACCTGCACTAGAAGGCTGCTCATATCAATACCGCCAGCTCTTCAGATCGGCTCCGGCTGGCGCAGTTTTTTCCATGCGCTCCAGCATTTTGGGAACATACATCGTGTTGTAATGGAGCCGCGAAAGATAGTTCGGCAGCTTCGGGTCGCCATTCCAGCAATGCTCCGCCCGGTCGCCATACTTCACTTCGCCGTCGTAACGAGGATTGTCGGCTTTTTCCAGCACGTCCTGCACGTAGTACACCGCATCGTTCAGAAAGTAGGTGTCTGCGGTTCCGACATAGATGTGGATCTTGCCTTCGAGCTTCGGCCCGAGCGTTTTCCAGTCACGCTCCAGAATGTGGCTCAGATCAAAATGGTCGCGCCAGTAGGCGGCGATCTCTGAGTTAATCACGCCGGACTTCTTATCGAAAATTGCCGCGGGATATCCATCGGGACCGACTGGGGAATAAACGGCTTGCCAAATGTCAAACTGCTCGCCTGACCGGCCGTGGTCGCCCAGTGCCAGCTCGTAGTAGTTCAAATCGCGCTGCGTCGCTGACACGCGGCCCAGGTAATCGTGCATGCCCGGTTGCTCTACACTGCGGTGCGGACCTTCCAGCTTAAACGCATTCTTGTCGCTGTACAGATTGATATTGGTGAACGCTCGAAAATCCACAGGATCCGGGCAGGCCGCGAACGCGCCGTTATAGTGCTCTGGATAGAAGACCTGAACTGCCAATGCCTCCCATCCGCCGGTCGAGCCGCCATAAGTGAACCGTGCCCAGCCCTGTCCGATGCCCCGGAACTTCGTTTCGATGTAAGGGATCAGCTCGGTCTCGATCGCGTGCCCGTAGGGTCCGACATTGGCCGAGTCCACCGCATACGAATCGTCGTAAAACTGGTTAGCGTGCTGGATCTCGATCACCAGAAATCGCGGGAAGTTGGGAGCCGTCCACTGCTTGTAAAACTTGTAGGCTTCTTCCTGCTGGACCCGGTTGTAACCTGCGAGGTGGAAGCGGTCACTGTAGTCTGGCTTCAAATTCGGATCAGGAGGTTCGGTTCGGAATCCGTCCAGATCTTCGGGAAAGTGCCCATGGTTGACGGCCAGCGGGTAGTGCGCTTCCGGGTGCTGGTCGAAGCCTTCCGGCACGAGTACGTGCGCCCCTAAGTAAATCGGTTTTCCCCAGAAGGCGGTTAGCACCTTCGACTGAATGCGTACGTGCCGGACGTACTTCGTATCCTTCGGCGGGGTGATCGGACCGATCTCTTCCGTCAACTCGACTTTTATAGGACTCGTGCTGTCGGCGAGCGTGATCTTCACCGGTTTGCTGTACAGATTGCCGGGAGCAATGTTCCAATGCTGCCCTTCGCCACGATCCATCGGCAACTTGACGGTGTGCCCATCGCTGCGATGGAACGTCTCGTATCGATGCAGAACCGCCTGGACGAAGTACTCACCCGGTTTCACGTCGTCGAGGCTTTCGACTGGAAATCCGAAGCTTGACGAGCGGGAGACTTCGGCACTCTCGCCAGGTTTCCAGCCGTCGACGTTCTGCCCGAAGATCATCTGCGTCTTGAGCGAATTGCCGATCTGCATGCGGGGCTCCTGCGAGCCGTCGGTCGATAGGAGAAGCAGCAAGCGGCCGTCGAGCGGTTGCGCAGATCGCGCTGCCGGGAATAGTACGAGAAATCGCGGGGCGGCGAGAACTGGGGCGGTGAACAGACAGCACGAAAGCAGCGCTCGGCAGAAAAACGGCATGCCAAACAGTGTACTTGGGAAGCGGATGCTAGCGGCCGATAAGGCCTATACGCTTAGGCTATCTAATCGAATCGGTCGTGCTCACTGGATTGACCGCCGTCCGCGAGATCTATGCAGAATGTAAAGTTTGAGCGCAGACAAACCCGCCAGAGTACCAGAAGTTCCACTTTCGAGTTAATTACGCTGCAAATCGTTGTATGATTGGAAACGTTTCAGCGAACTGATTGCGAGGAGAGAGCAGATGAGGAAAGTCTACGTGAAACCGGAAATGATGGATCTGGGGCTTCTGCGGCTGGTCACCAGGTTCACATTCTAAACTGGTTGTCGAGCGCCCGTACCTTCAATGTTGAGTGAGCACGCCCGGTTCAAACAGCGTGAGGATGTCATTTCGCAGCGCGCTGAGGAAAAGGTAGTGCTGTTTGATATGGAGGACGGGCGCTATTTTGCTTTGAACGATGTGGGAGCGCGCGTTTGGGAGCTGTGCGATGGCACGCGCCGAACCGCGGATCTGGTCGCGGCAATTGAGGCAGAGTATGATGCGCCTCGCGCCGCAATTGAGGCGGATGTTCACGAATTGCTCGGGCAGATGCTTGAGCGGAAATTAGTTGCGGACGTAGCTTCGGCGCCGGGTTAAGCTAATTCATTCGTCCTGCTATGGACAAGCTGCGACGGTGGACGTTGTTCTTCCGCATTCTAGTCTTTGCCGCGTTTGTGCCGGTCTTGTTCCGGCTGGGAATCAAGCAGCTTCGGCAAAGAATGGCGTTTCCCGTCGCGGGAGTGCGCTCGGCGAGCGAGGAAGAGATCGCCACCATTGACAGATTGATTGCTCTCGCGATTCGGCGTGGATGGCCGATTGTGCGTCCAGGCTGCATGACCAGCGGACTGACTCGCTACTATTTCCTCCGCAAGCGCGGAGTTCAACTTTCATTGGTGTTCGGCGTGGATCTGAACGAAAAAGGATTGGGTCATTGTTGGCTAGAAAAAGAAGCGGCGCCGTTTCTTGAGAAGGAGAATCCGTTATTCCGGTTCACGCCTGTGTTTCGCATTCCCGAGTTAACGGATCAGAAGCGGCCGGTGTCTGTGTGAAGCCCGCATGTGAACACTATGATTTTCATGGCGTGAACGTCGCGGTGCGGGCGGCACCAGAGATTCTGGAAGCATTGCGATCGCGAATTAGGCGTTTTCCACGCGCGAAGAGTGCGCCTGTCGACCTTCGCTTCGATTTCAAATGCCGTTCGGCGGAGCGCGATCGATTGCGGCGTCCCAGCGGAGCGGCGCGGCAGATTTATTGCCTTCCGTCCGGGGAAGCGCTATATTTCCCCGAAGCAAACGAGATCTTCTTAAGCGCGGATGGCGTAGAGGTGCTTTGCGATCTCGCTGCATCGAAAACCCTGATCTCGTTAAGTGAATCGCGGCCGGATCAGATCTGGAACGCGACGCACCTCCTGTTCACCATTCCTTTGATTGAACATTTGAAGCGGTTTGGCCTTTTCAATCTTCATAGCGCCGGATTCGCATGGAACGGATCGGGCTTGCTTTTTCCGGGCAACTCGGGTTGCGGGAAGTCGACGCTCTCCGTAGCGCTGTTACAGGCGGGATTCGAATTCCTGGGCGACGACATGCAGTTTCTGAAGCGGCGAGACGGCAAGATTAGCGTTCACGCGTTTCCGGAAGAGCTAGATTTGACGGAGAACACGCTCGAGCTGTTTCCCAGTTTGCGAGTAAAGGACACTCCAACTCTGCGCGCCGGGGCACGCGGAAAATATGGCTTCGAGTTCGATCAGATCAGCCCTCGATCGTGCGTTGAATGGGAGTGCTTTCCGAAGGCGGTCATCTTTCCTCAAATCGCGGACTGTTGGGAAAGCCGCCTTTCGCCCGTGAGATCCTCTGACGCATTTGTGGAGCTAGTTCCGCACATTCTGCTTTGCGATCCGGCGCTTTGCCGCGAACATCTCAGCGTTTTTACCGGCTTGTTGCAACAGACTCGCTGCTTTCGTTTGGAGACGGGACGGGACTTTGACCGGCTTCCAGATTTGTTGCGAAGCGTTGCGGAGGTCTAATGTCGAAAAAACTCTCAGCCGAGGACAGGCTGCTTCGCGAATGTGCGCGATTTCCTCTTGCAACGGAACCGAACCGCGTGATTGCCGAAATTTTGCGGGAGGGAATCAACTGGATTTCGTTTCTTCGAAGCGCCATTCCGCACGGGGTGCTGCCGCTCGCTGAAGCGGCACTGGCGGAGAACGCCGATCTTGTTCCGGAGGCGACTCGGTCGCAGTTGCGGAGACACGCCGAACGCGTCCGCTTGCGCAATGCAATGCTCACTGAGGAGTTACGCAAGGTTCTGCGCTTATTTGAAACTCATGGGATTCGCGCGATCACATTCAAAGGACCGTCGCTCGCCCTGCTTGCTTACGGCAAACTGCAGCTTCGCGAGTTTCATGATCTGGATGTATTTCTCCCTCCAGAGGATGTGAAGAAAGCGCGGCAGCTCTTGCATAGCCGCGACTACACTGCGCTCGAGTTTGTAAGGGGCGAGCCGCAAAGGGTGCCTGCAGAGCGCGAGCGGGAGGAACTCGGTTTTACCGACCGCTCCGGGCAGATTGTATTTGAGCTTCACCAGGATCTCGCGCCGCAAGAGTTCTCGTTCGTGCTTCCGTTTAACGCCGCGTGGAGCAGACAGCAGAGTGTGAACGGGCTTTCCACATTCGGCGACGAAGACCTGCTCTGCTTCCTTTGCGTGCACGGATCGAAGCACGGCTGGAGGCGTTTGGGATGGCTGTGTGATATCGCCGCATTCGTCCAAACGCGGAGCGCGATCGATTGGGCAGGCGTGCTCGCGCGCGCCGAAGAGTTACGATGCCGCAGAAAGCTTTTTATCGGATTGCTGCTCGCGCGAGAGGTGCTTGGTTGCTCGCTTCCGCCGGACGTCGAGTCGCGTGCGCGGAAGGCGTGGGGCGTACGGCAGGTGGTGCAAATCGCAAAGGCCGCGATCTTTCAACCAGCGGAAACGCGGACGGTAGGCAACTTCGCCCGCGAATTCTTCCTGCAATTTGTTTCGAGCGAAAATGGACGCGGGCGCACACGGATTCTCCAGCTTTACCGTGACAAGTTCACTAAAGCGGACCTGCAACGCATGGCGATTCCGCTGTCGCATATGTCTGCGCGAAGCGCCCAAGTGCTCGGCCGCCTGCGAAGATCTGTCAACAAATTGTCATAAGGCCTGGAGGTTGCTGGGTCGTGGGACATGTCACTGCTGCCCCGCGACGTGAAGTTCTTCGATTTGCTTGTCTTACAAGCAAAAATCGCGGCTGAGGCGTCCACGACGCTCGCGCAATCGTTCGGCGCAGGCGACGGCATGGCCGATGCGCGAGGGACTGCTGAGCGCATTCGTACTCTGGAGCGCAAAGGCGACGAGATGGGCCGCGAGATCTATCGTCGCTTACATAAGAGCTTCATCACTCCCATCGACCCCGAGGATCTGCACGGGCTTGCATCGCGCATTGACGAGATTGTGGATCATTTGGACGCGCTAGCGTACCGATTCGATGCGTTCGGCTTGAAGCATGCGCCGGAGGGCATGGCGGAACTGACGCGGATGGTGGACGGCTGCGTACAGGCGGTGTTCCGCGCGATTGAGGAGCTCGAAAAAGAAGGGGTGAAGAAACCCGAGTATCTGACCACACTTTGCGAAAAGATCAATCAGCAGGAATTCGACACAGAAAACCGTGTGCGTGAAGCGGTACGCCGCCTCTTCGAGACGGAGCGCGACCCGCTGGAGTTGATCAAACAGAAAGAGATTTACGAATTGCTCGAGCAGACTGCGGACTGCTGCGAGGACGTTGCCGACGTTCTAGAAGCGGTAGCGGTGAAGAATACTTAGGCGGCGCACATGTCGATGCTCACACTGGTGATCATTATTATTGCGCTCGCGTTCACGTTCGATTTCCTGAACGGATTTCATGATTCGGCGAATTCGATTGCAACCGTCGTTGCGACGCGCGTCTTGACGCCCTTGCAAGCCGTGGCGTGGGCAGCGTTTTTCAATTTCGTTTCGGCATTTACTTTCGGAACAAAGGTGGCGGGCACGGTTGGCAAAGGCTTCGTTGACACGCACATTGTAACTCCGCAAGTTATCCTGGCCGGTGTCGTAGGGGCGATTGTGTGGGACTTACTGACGTGGTGGTTGGGACTGCCAACGAGCTCGTCGCACGCGATCATCGGAGGCTACGCGGGCGCGGCGATCGCGCGAGCGATGTTTGAGCGCGGTATCGGCTCGGGCTTTAGTGCGCTGATCGTGGGTAAGTGGCCGCTCACGCTATCGTTCATCGTGGTGGCGCCGCTGATCGGGCTCGCTGCGGCCTTCATCATGATGATTATTGTGTACTGGGTTTTCCAAAAGCAGACGCCCGCGCACATGGACTCATGGTTCCGCAAATTACAACTGGTTTCGGCGGCGGCGTTGAGCTTTTCGCACGGAACGAATGATGCGCAGAAGACCATGGGCATCGTCACCGAAGTGCTAGTTGCGACGAAATTTCTGAGTGAGTTTAAGGTGCCGATCTGGGTCATTCTGTCGGCACACGCGGCTATTGCTCTCGGGACGTTTTTCGGGGGGTGGCGCATCGTTCACACCATGGGTAAGCGGTTAACCAAACTGAAGCCTCGGACCGGTTTTTGCGCGGAAACCGGCGCGGCGGCCGCGATCATGCTGGCAACCAACATCGGACTTCCGGTTTCGACAACACACGCGATCGCGGGCTCGTTGGCAGGCGTGGGCGCGGTGCAGCGCGTGAAAGCCGTGCGATGGGGTGTGGCGCGGAACATCCTTTGGGCATGGATTCTGACCATACCCGCTTCGGCGCTGGTGGCGGGATTAGTATTCGCTGTCGTGCGGATGATTTATCCGCAGGCTTAAACGGCGAGAGCGGGCGTGATTACGCCCGTGCAGGTGCCAAATCCGATGCGGCGAACGCCGGGTGCTTCGCACCAACCGCGGAACGTGACTTCGTCGCCGTCTTCGAGGAAGCGGCGGGTTTCGCTATTGGGGAGTTCTAGTGGTTCCGTGCCACGCCAAGTGAGTTCCAGCAAACAGCCACGATTCCGCTTCTCCGGGCCGGATACTGTTCCGCTTCCAATCAAGTCGCCGGGGCGGAGCGGACAGCCGTTCGAGGAGTGATGGGCAATCATTTGCGCCCATGTCCAGTACATGCTCGCAAAACTGGATTGGCTGATTACGACCGGCTCGTTCATCGACGCAGTGCGCAATAAGACCTCGAGCGTGATGCGGAAGGCATGTGGGACTTGTGACTGGAGATATGGGAGCGGTTGCGGATCAGTTTGCGGCCGTTCGGGTGCAGCGGTCCGGAAAGGCTCGAGCGCTTCTCGAGTGACTATCCAAGGCGAGATGGTCGTTGCAAAATTCTTGGCGAGAAAGGGGCCGAGCGGTTGATATTCCCACGTCTGTATATCGCGGGCTGACCAATCATTGAGTAAGCACATTCCGACGAGGTGATCTTCCGCTTGATCGATCGGGATGGATTCGCCTTGAACGCTACCAGGGCCAAGAAAGGCGCCGAGTTCTAGCTCGTAGTCCAGGCGGTCGGAGCGAGCGACGTGTGGGGGGCCGGCGGGGGGGTGGGTGATTTGCCCGCGGGGTCGCCGGATCCTGGCTCCGCTGGGAAGGATAGATGACGCGCGGCCGTGATACGCGATGGGAACCCATTTGTAATTAGGCAGCAAAGGGTTGTCAGGGCGGAACATGCTTCCTACATTCGTTGCGTGATAAATAGACGCGTAGAAGTCGGTGTAGTCGCCAATCGGACAGGGAAGCAGTAACTCGGCATTTTCAGCTGGCACGAGATGTTGCTCAGCGCCGGGCGAATGTTCGCTCAGGTAGCGGCTGATACGGTGGCGGAGATCTCGTCTGGCAGCCACGGTCTGTTCCATGACGCTGAGGAGGTCCGGGATCCCGAAGGCGTTCGTAAGGTCGAGGATCTGATCGCCGATGGCAACCCCCACGTGAGTAAGACTGTCCTTACTTCGAAAGGTTGCAAATGGTAAGTTCTGGATCGGGAAATCGGTGTCGGCGAGATTCGCTGCTTCGACCCAGCTTTCGAGCGTGGGGTCGTGAGTTTGGTCAATCATGAAGGGTGGCTAGTGAAGCAAGCCGAGTGCTTGTAAGTCGGCAATCGGTTCTTCGAACGAGCATGAGCCGAAGCTATGGGCGAACGCTCCTCGGGCGGTTTCGATCTGGTGGACCGAGAGAGACAAGTCGCGCCAATAGAGAGCGGAATCGGTGAAGCGGAATGTTTGAGGGTCAGTTGTTTCGAGAAGATCGATGAGGGTGCTTTCTTCTGCTCCGTACCAGGCAAAAGTGGCTGCAGTGAACAGGTTAATGAAACCATGGGTAACAGCACGTGGACTGTCTGTTGCGTAAGTCAACGACTGTTCAGCACGAAATGGGTGGTGAAGCCCAGCCGTGGCTTTAAACGCGAGCCGCCGCGCAGAAGCGGCGCACAGGAATGAGGCGATCTGCGGAGATGAGGGGATTCGATCAGGAGTAAGTGCTCCGGTGCGAAGCTTGGCCCAACCATTTTGAATCTGTTCGAGTGAAAGCTCGCGGTATGCGGGTAAAGCAAACGCAAGTTGCGTTTTGGTTTCGATCGTCTCGACGGCAGGGTTCAGGCCGGCGATGGATTCATCTGCTAGTAAGGTAATCCGCCAGGCTGGGCCAGGCCGCAACTCCTTCAACTTCGAAACAGGGAGAACGAGACGATTCAGCATCCATTGTTCCGTGGAGTTTCGATAGCGGTCATAGTTATCGATCACGTGCCCGAAATCGAGTTGTGCCGGTGGGTACAGTCCGGCATAATCGATGAGACCCGATAAAAGGGCACGTAACGAAGACGGGCGCATGCCGTTACTGAACGTCGCCGCGCAAAACAGTGATGGATCCGGCAGGAAGGTTGTATTGGGCTCCAGAGCCGCCGGGGACCGTGGAGGTTGTTGCGGGTCCGTCCGGGCTGGGAAATCCGTGCGCGCTCGCGGCGTGCCAAGCATACTCCTGCTCGCCGAAGGTCACCTGTGTGACGGAGCCGTGAAAATAATGATTGCTGTTGTTGTTTGCATTACGAAACGCAACCGCGATGGATTGGGCGTGAACTTTATCTTTGTTAATTAGTAGAAGCGACCATTTTCCATCCGGCCGTAAGAGGGCGTACGCGGTAACAAGTGTGTCGCCATCGAGAGCAGTGATGTCACTCGAAGCATTGTAAACGTAGTGTGTGGCATCAATCGGTTCTGCCCACTGCTGAGTCAGTAGCTGCGCAGAAAAGTATTGCGACGTGTATCCGACGATGTAACTGGCGTTGGTCGCCTTAAACATTCCGAAGTTACCCCACGAGTTACAGTCCGACGCGGAATAAAGCGGGAGTGGTTCGTATTCATAGAAGTAGACCTGCTTTCCGCCTGCCGCAAAAAACACGCCGGTGAAGTCGGAAAACCAAAGCGCGCCGAACAGGCCGACCTGTTGTTCTTGAAAATCGTAGGTAACATTCGATTCGGTTACGAATACTGGGATGGTTGAAGGCAGCCCGTCATTAGCCCAGGTTTGGAGGCTTTGTCTCGTGTAAGCGGGTTCACCTAGAAGGTCCTTCCACGTGATGGAGCACGGATTATAGGGATAGTGCTCGTAGGACATAAACGCGAGATCGTTCAAGCGCCCGTGAGATTTCAGATAGTTCAGGAAGCGGTTGAGCCAGGATGTGTTTCCGGAGGCATCAGGCCAAACGGTAACTTCCGCGTCGGATTGCAAAACCGGGCCGCCGAGCTTCAAATTGGGATCGACTGCATGCAACGCGTCGGCCCATTGCAAATAGAGAGCGGCATAATCCTCTGGCAGGATATATTGTCCGTCCGCTTCTTCGCCCATTTCGACATACCCGATTGTGTACCCACGGCTTTCCAGATACCTAACTTCGTTTGCGGAATCTTGCGGAATTCCATACAGCATCGTGACCGGAATGATGGGCGGGATGGCGTTTGTAAGCCCGCTGGTGAAGACCAAATCGAGACCGGGTTGTTCTTCGCCCGCATTCTTGTCGGCGGACGTGTGCCAAGGATCGACGGACGAGCAGTAAGTCAATGTTTGGGTTTGATTCGGTTGGTGATTGATCAAATCATCGAAGTGGCCGCTACTATCCATTTGGCCGAGGCCGATCTCATTGATTGCGTATCCGAGACAATCGCGAGGATCGGCGGGCGGTGTTTCGACACACGTCTTGGATGGAGCCGTCATCCATATACGGACATATTCGACGGAAACGGGCTCGGTGGCAAGCTTCAAGATGACATTGCCGCCACTCCCGTGCGTGCTTGTGCCTGATGGAAAAGTCACCCACTGCCCATTCGCCTGATCGAAGATTGCGTCGTCGCCGGTCCAATACTGAACTTGATATTGCACGGCGTACGGGTTAGCCCAGTTTACTTGGATTGCATTCACTGGCTTCTTTCCGCCAAGATCGACAACGACCCACTGCGGATGCTGAACGTCGTCTTCGTGAGTGTAGTGACTTGAAAGATAGGGATTACTCTTCCAGAACGTAGTAGGGTCGCCGTCATCGAGACGGGAGTAACCAGCGTTGGATCCTTGATCAGTCGTGAAACCGCTGCGGGGAAGATTGTAACCGAAGGAGTGTGCAATGGGTTGAGCGGAAGATGTGCTGCTTGTCCAGTAACCCTGCTTCCTGGGACTGCTGAATGAGCCTTGAGGGTTCCAGTGCCAGTGCTGCACACTCAGCTCTGTATAAAGACGGTAAGTGAGGGGGCCGAAGCCGGCCGAAAGCATTTGCGGGATGTTAGCGGCAGTGTAAACGCGATCCACGGTTCCAGTTGAGACGCCGTCGACTCCTGCGCCCATTGCTTTACGCGGGCTAAATGAATTCGTGGCATGCGAGGGTGTCGCGTCCACTACGATGTGCTGCGCGAACGCTGGCGCCGTGAGCACACAAAATGCAAGCGAAGCGAAGAGAGCGGAGGAAGACATATGAAGATATCAATGCGCTCTCATACGGTATCACTTGTAAGCGCGTACGTGAATGTACACTGGGAGAACGTTGCCGGGCGGAGTTCGGGTCGAATATGCGGGCGATCGAAAGCTGCGCTCGCGCAACAAGGTGAGCTACCGGCTCGCTCACTGGCCCATTTGGATATGGGTGTTTTTCTTAGTACCGGGGCCGATGATTTTCGACTTGTTTGCTTATGGCCCGAGTACGCGAACTCAAGCTTGGTTGGCCATTATTCTCCTGGGTACCGGCATCGCGGGACTCTTTGGACAGCTTCCCGGTGTCGAGCCGCGGCCTTATATTCTCCGGTTCACAGAAGATAAACCAAATCCGTGGTATCGGCGTATCTGCTACACGTTTGCCTGGAATGTGGTTCTAAATTTTGCCCTATTAAACTTAGCAGGAATGATTACTGCAGTAGTGACCGGCAGGTGGTATTTGAAGCAGATTTATGCGAGCGCTTACTTTCCGCTCGCGGCTATCATTATCGGGCTTGGTGCTTTCGGTTTACTGCCGCGCGTAAAACCGTCGACCGCGGGAGAGGGTGTGGAGCGGCGCTACTTCTACGGTTCGGTTTGGGCTGTGTGCTTCGCACAGTCGGCACTCGGTTTGTTGTGGGTCATTCTTCCAAAAAACTCACTCACTAATGTTGTGAAGTTAGCAGAATTTGTTGGAGTGCTCGCGTTGGTGGGCTGGATGGCAGCGAAGGGGCGACTCCCGAGAACGCGTCCGATTCTACCGGGTGAGAGCGTCGTTGCGGATTAGACCTTTGGGTTGGCTGAGACCAACCGTCATGCTCGCGGCGGGAACTGCGGCCGCATTCGTTATAGCGGGACGAATTTACCAAAGCTGGGGTACGCGACGCGACGCTCGCCGGTGCGCCGCCCCCGGAAGATTAGTTCAGGTAGATGGAACTCGGTTTCACCTATTTACGATGGGGACCGGTGAGCCGACCGCAATACTGGAAGCCGGCATCGCGGGATCTTCTCTGAGCTGGGCTCTTGTACAGCCGGAGATCGCGAAGTTTACCCGCGTTTGTAGTTACGATCGAGCGGGCCTTGGCTGGAGCGATCCATGCGCGAGCGCACGGTCATTGAAACAAATTGTAGGGGAACTTCGCGTTCTTCTGCGGAACCAGCAAATACCGGGACCTTACATACTAGTCGGGCATTCGTTTGGGGGCTTAGTGGCTCGCGCCCACGCAGCTCTGCATTCCGAAGAAGTTGAGGCGGTGATACTGGTTGATCCAGTGCTGCCCCGAGAGTGGATCGATGCTCCCGCATGGCGCGCGCGTATTCTTCGAAGAGGTGTTTCTCTTTCCCGCAGAGGCGCGCTACTAGCGCACTTCGGTGTCGTTCGCGCGGCGTTGGCCATGCTTGCCGCGGGATCGCGAAGACTTCCGCAGTTTCTCGCGCGAGCTTCGAGCGGCCGCGGCGCAGACGTGGTGAACCGGTTAGTGGGGGAAGTTCGCAAGCTTCCGCCCTCTATGTTGCCGTTAATACAGGCACAGTGGAGTCAACGCAAGGCGTTCGACGGGATGGCCGCGCATCTCGAACAATTACCGGCATGCGCGGCCGAAGCGGAAGACCTGAAGTTTCCCCGTGACCTTCCGTTTGTGACTATTAGCGCGCCTACCGCGACCGAAGATCAAAAAGCCGAATGGGAGCGGCTTGCGCGTTCCAGTCCGCGCGGCCAACACATCTCTTCACGGCGGGGCGGACATTGGATTCCCCTGGATGATCCGGAACTGATTACCAACACCGTGCGCGACCTAGTCAACCAAGCGCGATCTCGAGTTAGTTCACGACCAGCGAGCGTTTTGCTATCGCCTCGAGAACAGAAGCAGGCGCTAGATGAGGCTTAGTTAGACTTCGCCGCGCAATCAGGAAGGTCTGCTCCAAGGCGTACTGTCCGGACAGGACAGAGTGTGGCACGACATCGGTAAAGACCATCCACGCCGAGTCTGGGGGAAACTCGAAGCGGTATTTCGGGCAGTTTCGTTGATACTCGCCGTTCTTTTTCAAATAGTCGTGAAAACCTAACATGAACTCATCGTAGGGTGACCGGTTCTTAACAGGTAATCCGACTGCCCGGAGAGCCCGGCGGAAGGCGGGGGCGGGCGAGGCATGCGCGGCGATTCGCTCCAACCCGGCAGGACCGGCGTGCGAAGGCGCTATTTTCTCGAACGGATCCGAAACAACCCAGACGCGGGGCCGTGCTGGATTTATATTTACGAAGAAACGAAGAATGAGGTCGCCGTTGGTCGGACGCGTCGGGAAAGCATCAGTGTGCAAAAGATCGTTTCGCTTTTTCAGGGGCAAGTCCCGGCCATCTTCCTCAACCCCACGGAAGCTGGCATAATCTATTCTCCAATCATCCCGATAGATAGCCAAAAACCCACCCACAAAGCCGATGGCCGCTTCCGAAAAATTGCGCAGAGCTCGGTGGGCCATTTGAGCAGAATGATCTGCCCCCTTTTCCAGGCCGGACACTCGGTCCTCCGCGGGGCGGTAAGAAATATTCTTGTGCAATCTGCCGCCGCTAGGGACAGCAGCGATCAAAGCTGTGCGATCTTCGGTGGAGATTGCGATGGGCGATTGGGGAAAGAAGAGAACGTGGCCATGTTCGAGCGAAGCGCAGCGCTCCCCCGGATCGCTTCCAAGTGCGCCTGCGGCAATCAATGACATGTTACGAGCAGCATGCTGGGCCAATGAGGGGGCCAGACGCATGTTAGCATGTGCCAAGATTGCATAAATCACTCGTCTCCATATTGATTCCTCTGTTCAATGAGGAAATGTATATCGGGGAGATCCTATCGCGGGTGCTTGCTGCTCCCATGCCGCACGGCATGAGCCGTGAAATAGTGATTGTGGATGATGGATCGACTGACAGTTCCGCAGCAATTGCAGAGACGATTGCGACTGAGTACCCGACGATCGTTCGGCTCTACCGGAGCCCGCAGAACCGCGGCAAAGGGGCCGCCATTCGCAAAGCAATTGATTATGCGAATGGCGAATTCTGCCTGATACAGGACGCCGATCTCGAGTACAATCCGCTCGATTATCCCCACCTTCTCCAACCGCTGGCGGACGGCGTTGCGGATGTGGTGTATGGTTCACGTTTTGTAACAGCCGGCCGGCGCAGAGTTCTTTATTTCTGGCACGGAGTTGCAAATCAAATATTGACGACGCTGTGCAACATATTCTCCGGCATCAATCTAACCGACATGGAAACGGGTTATAAGGCGTTTCGTACTTCGTTACTGAAAACTCTCCCCATCCGCAGCAATCGCTTTGGGATCGAGCCGGAGCTTACTGTGAAGCTTGCCAAGCGGCAGGCGCGCTTTTATGAAGTGCCGGTTTCTTACGAAGGCCGCACATACGAAGACGGTAAGAAGATCACGCTAAAAGACGCGTTTCGGGCTGTTGGGGTTATAGTTAGTACGTCACTCGGCGGAAAGTTATACAAAGATCCGGGTGAGGATATTCTGGATGCTTTCTCGGTCGCGAGCCGTTTCAACCGGTGGATGGCTGACACGATCCGGCCTTTCGTGGGTGCCCGTGTGCTCGAGATTGGCGCCGGTATGGGTAACCTGACCCGGCAATTTGTTGCGCGAAGCGAAAGATATGTGGCGACCGACATCAACAGCGAGCATCTCGCGCGATTGCGGAATCGTCTGCCGCATCAGCCACGGCTTTCAATAGCTCTCTGCGATCTGGCGCGGGAGGAGGATTTTGAGCCGTTCGCCGGATCGATGGATACAATCATTTGCTTGAATGTTTTAGAGCACACGGAAGATGATGCGCAGTGCGCTCGCAATATGGTCCATGGCCTTGAGCCCGGCGGTCGTGCAATTGTTCTAGTTCCGCACGATCAGAATATTTTCGGGCAACTAGATACTGTGCTCGGACATTTCCGGCGCTATTCCCGAAAGCAGCTGCGGACCGTTCTCGAGGGCGCCGGGTTTACGGTGGAACAGATTGTGAGCTTTAACCGGATATCGCGGCCCGGTTGGTATGTGAAAGCCAAGCTGCTACATAGCTCGCGTATCGCTCGCTCTCAGCTGCGAATATTCGATCGATTTGTTTGGCTCTGGAGGAGGGTTGACCGGTTCTTACCCTGGCCGCCTACTTCGATTATCGCGATTGCCCGAAAACCGCTGAGCGTTGCGTTTAACGGCGATCTGGCCAAAACACCGGATTACCAATTAGGCGCACGGCTTTAATTCAAGAACTGACTGGCGCGTTTTCATTTACAACCTTCACAAGCGGTCTTACCTAGGTTACGTACCACACTAATTATGGACATGTCCGTGGAATAGATGCTCCGAAACAAGATAAGACAATCAGGCTGGCGTAATAAGCCGGAAAGACCCGCAGAAACCGCCCTAAGTAAAAGTTACGAAAGTATGCAGTATCCTTGCGAGAATCAACCAGGATTCCGGTAATCAAAAATCCGGAAAGAACAAAGAACAGATCGAGGCTGATCTAACCCTAAGAGATATGGCTCTAATGAACCAACATGACGCTGATGATGGCAAGACCTCGCAACCCGTCGAGTGCCGGAATGTGACGCATAGTTGAAGTGTAACGGACGAGCTTGCGGGCTAACCGCCAAACGCCCGGGAGACTTCAGCGCAAACGGAAGCACGCTTCACCGATTCTACGCGAGTCACTACATACTCTTTTGTAAC
Source organism: Amazona versicolor (assembly GCA_034782995.1). NCBI lineage: Eukaryota > Metazoa > Chordata > Aves > Psittaciformes > Psittacidae > Amazona > Amazona versicolor. The sequence continues at coordinate 15,811 of JAVHMZ010249229.1, forward strand.
GTGCGCGAGAATTCCTCGAGCCTGTTCGCGGCAGGCAAGGTATTGGGCAGCTTCATGCTCGCTTCGGACAACCTGAACATTACGACGCAAATAGAAGAGAACTTGCGGGATCATGTAATCGGATGGCATGCTGAAGCCGTCCCCAGTTGCAAACATCACGTCATTGGCTTGGGCTTCACGGGACATTGCAGAGGCCGCTGTGTCGAAAGGTTTCGCGCGGTGAAAATAGGCGAAACGGTATCCGCCGAGCGACACCGCAACGCAGAGACCTAGTGCCACACTCACTCCGATACGGTCGCGTCGCACGTTGGAACTGTGTTCGAGGAAGCCAACGACTGAAACACCCAACAGCAGCCCGAAAGGAACGAGACTGTTCAAGGTTGTGAAGCTTTGCTGGGAGGTGTGGTGCGCCAGAATCAGGTGATCAGTGATCAGCGCAAGGAACGAGATGGCGAATGTCACCCATGCATTTCTTAAGTGAACCCGAAGTCCCGCGTGTGCACGCCGATTTGCTATCCAGAGCAACGCCAAGCTGAGCGCGACGTAAGGCAAGTACGCGGAATAGAAACGCAGTAAGTTCCGGTAGTAGTCAAAAGTGGATAATCCAAGACCTTGTGAACTTGAACCCGATCGCACCTTGAAGCGGCCATAAATTGTCTGGACGAATGGCTTGAATCCGTTGATTTGGGAATCCAGATAGACAATTACGCTTACCGCCGTCACGACACAGATTGTACATGCGACGATCACCGCCACCGCCGTTGAGCGGCGATCCCGAATTCGGATTGCAATTACAATCGCTACAACGGCTGTCGCAAAAGCGGTGAAGTAAGCTTGCCAATCGGTCATGCAGCCGAGAAACAATGCGAGGAGGAGCGTGATCCAAGCGGTTTTCCTCGACCTGTTAATCGGGTGCGTTCGTAAGAGCCGGTCGGTGCTGATCAACACGGCGATGGTGTACGGTATAACCAGCAATGTACCCACCATCGCGTTCTGGTAAAAGAAGAGAGCCGTCGGAGCAAACAGCATCATTGTGAAAGCACTGACCGCCGCCCATCGTGAGCGAGTCACCTGCATAGCCAGCACGTACAGCAACAGTCCGACGAAAAGATGCAAAAGCAACGCAAAGGTCTGAAGCGCTTGAGTTGTAAGAGGGCTTGCGGATAGTTTCAGGAATAAGTAGGGTGTGAGAAAAGCGAGATGCGGCATTGAAACGTAGTAATAATTCCCTAATTTATCTGCGACCCCCGATTGCCAAAGATCATCGATGAATTTATCCTCCGGGCGAGCAAAGGTATAAAGCAAATTGAAGTGATGAATGCTTGCCGGAACTGAGTCCCATAACTGACATGTAAGCAAGGTGTGCGCAGAAAGCCACTCCCAACTTGCAGTGAACTCGCCGTTATATAGAGGTCTTCTAACTAATACAGAGAAGCAAAACATTCCGAGCAGGAGAGCGGCGATGCGCGCGCGCATGAGCGGCATCTGGCGATTGTGCCATACCGCCGAAATCTGGTGAACTTTGTTACCGTGCAGTTAGCGTTACGTCTAGTAGCTGGAGATAACCTTGCGGACGAACGGTGCCGGATTTCCGCTCATAACCAAGTTGGAGGGCAACCGCCGTTGCAAATCGAGGAACCTCAAAGTCCACGAATTGATAACCACCTCGTTTTGCCTCCGCATCGCGTACTTCCAACGGTTTGCCGTTCGAAAGGTCTTTCGCGCTCCAGACGAACCCGCTTGCTTCAATGTTCATATCGCTTTCGAAATGCATCGTCAACCGGTATAGCTTGCCTCCTATAACCGGCACGAATTGCAGCAAAAGCGGGAACTGCTCGGGTGCGTTTGCATCGAAGTCGAAACGGTAGCCATGGCCGGGTTGCACAAAGGTGAAGCGGATCGATTCAGGAAAGACAGGCCGCCAGTTAAATCCCACGTGTGCGGGAGGTGAGGAGAAGTCGCTGTTTGTGAGAAAGATGCCGCGAGTTGGATCGAGCGCGGTGTGCGGAATCAACTTTTGATCTGCAAGAGAGTTCCAGGCCTTCAAAGCCTCCGGAATCCGGTTTTTCCCAATGAGGTGGTTACAGTAAGGGAGAAGGAAACCAAGTTCAAACGGCTGCGCGCCGGGCAAAGCCGAGTCCGCCACTTGCGTTGCTGCGTCTAAGCGCCCTGTGGTAAGAAGAAATCCCAGGTAGTGACTCCGAATCACGCGGTCTTCCGGTATAGCCTGTGAAAAAATCAACGCGCCATTGTCCGTCATATTCCAGCAGAGCTGATAAACCGGGTTGGGATCAAAGCGGCCTGCCGCTAAGCCGGTTTTGCCGATAATGTCGAGCGAGGCACGGGCAGCGGGCCAGAACTTCTGCAAATTGCCTTGTCTGAGATAGAAGTTCGCCAGTGCCCACGAAGGACGCAGCGTGTGGTCGGTCGAGCGCGCTTGCAATAACAGGCTCTCAGCTCCCGTTTTGTCGCCTCGCAATTCGCGTTCGACACTCCAGGCGAGCAGCGCATCGGAATACCTTGGATTACGGCTTACGGCGAGAGCGAAATCCTCTTCAATTGCGGGCGAGGTTGGCTCGGATTGCTGTAAAGCCAAAGCTACCGAATAGGGATAACGCGCGTTTCCCGAAACGAGTCTCTCGGCAGTTCGCAGATTCCCAACGCCTCCTACCCGGAACGCGGAGTCAGCCCACGCGGCTAGAAGCGAGCGGACGAGCGAGATTGCGAGGACCGCGAGAAATACGCTTCCGGCAATCAGCCGCGAAACCGGAACGCGCGTTTGAGACATGTTTTGTGACATCATCACACAGAGGAACTCTATGCAACGAGCCGTTAACGTAAGTTTTGCAGTTGCCGCCGCCGTCTTGGCTTCCTGTGGTTTGAATGCGCAGGAGGCGTCAAATCCGTTGAGTGAAGGACAGAAGGTGATGTACACCATGGTGATGTCGCCCGCTGTGGCGGCCGCCGAAAAGATGCCGGAAGAGAACTATTCCTTTAAACCGACTCCTGATGTAAGGAGCTTCGGCCAACTCGTCGGTCACATCGCCGGAGCACAATATATGTTTTGCGCGACCGCTTCGGGTGAAAAGCCCGAGATGCGAGATATCGAAAAGACAAAGACAACCAAAGCGGATTTAGTGCAGGCGGTCAAGGACGCGCAAGCTTACTGCGATAAGGTCTATAGCGCGATGACGGACGCGAAGGCACCCGACAAAGTAAAGTTTTTCGGGCACGACGTCGCCAAACTCAACCTGCTTGCTTTTAACACCGCGCATGTGGATGAGCACTACGGAAATATGGTGACTTACATGCGTCTGAAGGGGATCGTTCCGCCTACAAGTGAGAAGAGTGGGAACAAATAGGCGCGTGTCCCCGACCCACATTTTATGCCGGAGTATTCTTGCCCTCGCCTCCTTACTGGCTCCTAGCCTGATTGCGCAACCAAACAAAGGCGGCATTGAGGGAACCTGGGACTCGTCGACTGTACGCGGCCAATCGAAGAGTGAGAGGATCTACTATTTCACTCCCGCTGAGCACGGAAAGTCGGTCCGCGGGCTCATGATTCGCCCCGACGAGTCATTCGACGTCGACCTCGATGCCATCAAAGTCGATGGCAATCAAGTGCACTTCGAATCGAAGAAGTGGGAGTGGAAGTTCGATGGCGTCCTGTCAGGTGATGGATCTCAAATTCAAGGGAAACTCTCGGGGCGCGACTTCTCGGCGGACTCCGTCCTGACACGTCGGGGATGGCGCAGCGCGGGCATCGCGGACCAGTATGAGAAGCGCGAGGTGATGATTCCGGCTCGCGATGGCATCCGCCTGCACACCCTCATTTACTCACCGAAAGCGCGGACGGAAGCGCTGCCTTTTCTGATCATTCGATCGCCGTATGGCTGGGACGGCGCCGCTCAGTCACTTGATTCCGAACTCAGCGATCTCGCGAGAGACAGTTACTTTTTTGTCTTTCAAGATATTCGCGGCCGCTATCAATCCGAAGGGCAGTTCGTGATGCAGCGCCCAGTGCGAGACGGAACTAATCCGAAAACGATCGACGAAGGCACGGATACATACGATTCGATCGACTGGCTTCTGAAGAATGTCCCGAAGAACAACGGGCGCGCTGGCATCTTCGGCGTCTCGTACGGCGGCTGGTTAACCGAAATGGCGTTAATTGAACCGCACCCAGCGCTTAAGGCGGCATCTGAGCAGGCTTCGCCGGCCGACATGTTTCTCGGCGACGACTTTCACCACAATGGCGCGTTTCGACTAAGTTATGGCTTCGAATATGCCGCGATGATGGAAACGGGCAAGACTAATCAGACCTTTCAGTTCAAACAGTATGACACTTACGATTGGTATCTGAAGCTTGGTCCGCTTCGTGAAGCGAATGCGCTTTTCTTTCACGGGGAGCGGCCAACCTGGAACAACTTCATCGCACATCCGAACTACGATGATTTCTGGCGTAAGATCGCTGTCCAAAACTACGTGGGAAAAGGGACGGTTCCCAATCTGAATGTCGGGGGCTGGTTCGATCAGGAAGACTTCGCCGGCCCCTGGCGTATCTTTGCTTCGAGCGAAAAACCCGAAACACGTCAATACAACTATCTGGTCGTTGGACCTTGGAACCATGGCGGGTGGGAAAGAAGCGGAGGCCGGCGCCTCAAAGCAATCGATTTTGGAACCAACACCGGTGAATACTTTCGTCGTGAGATTCAGGCTCGATGGTTTGCCCACTGGTTGAAAGACAAGGGCCCATTAACTTTCTCACGCATCCACTTATTCGAAACGGGAACCAACGAATGGCGGGACTATAACGAATGGCCGCCGCGCGAAGCCGCACAGCGCAAACTGTACCTGCAAACTGGCGGTACCGCCTCTTTCAGTGAGCCGCGCGCGGACGGTCAAGAGTTCGCATCGTTCGTGTCGGACCCGAACCGTCCGGTTCCTTATCGCGAGCGGCCCATTCCTGAGACCTACGGCGGCGCTCCCGGCTGGAGCACCTGGCTTGTTGATGATCAGCGATTCGCCGAGTCACGTCCGGATGTCGCGATCTGGAAAACCAAACCGCTCGAAGCGGACGTGACCCTCGCCGGCGAAGTTGTCGTCGACTTATTCGCCTCAACATCAGGGACTGACGCGGACTGGATTGTGAAACTGATTGATGTCTATCCGGAGAACGTGCCCGAAGATCCGCCCATGGGAGGTTACGAGCTAATGGTCGCGGGCGACGCGCTCCGAGGACGCTTTCGGAACGGATTTGAAAGGCCTGAACCGGTGCGATCGGACGAACCATTCGAATACAAGATCAATCTGCTATCCCACGATCACGCATTTCGCAAAGGACACCGCATTATGGTGCAGGTGCAAAGCACTTGGTTCCCGGTGATCGACCGCAACCCGCAGCGCTTCGTTCCCAATATTTTCGAGGCCGGCCCCTCTGACTTTCAGCCCGCGATGCAGCGAATTTTTGTTTCCGGCGAACACGCATCGGCGATCCTCATGCCGGTTCTCAACCCCGCAAATCTGCCCTAAGCCTGCGCTTACAAGTACGGCTTGCGGGCTTCGAAGTACGCGGTCAACGCTTCCTCGAGGGGCGGAAATGGAGCGAGCCCAATAGCCTCCATGCGTTCGTTCGCGAGTGCGGAAAAGCGTGGCCGTCTCGCGGGCGTGCGGTACTCCCGCTCGTTGGTTGGCTGCAGTTGCGCCGCGAGATGGGCCATTCGAAAAATCATCCGGGCATAGTCAAACCAGGAGATCGGGGTCCCACCACCGATGTGGAAAACGCCACGTTCGCCCCGTTTAACCAATTCCACAG
>JAVHMZ010250238.1:0-21610 GCA_034782995.1 Amazona versicolor
TTCGCCCTGCGTTTCCCGCAGAAACAGCAAAGCCGAATAATTGGCCAAGGCTTCGACCAGCCAGACCGAACGGTAGTCGGTTGCGGTCACAATGTTCCCCCACCATTGGTGCGCGACTTCGTGAGGCAAAAGAAGATCGGAGAAGAAAGTCTGCATCCGCAATCCTTTGGCTGTGGAAGGGCGGCTTTCTTCGGGCATATAGGCCAGACTTGATAAGTAAATCAATCCCGGGAAGCCCTGCCCGAAGTATCCGGGAATGGGCGAAATCGTCAGATTGTGTATCGGGAGAGTCCCCCAGAGACCATCAAAGAAGTCGAGCACCGCACCCGCCTGTTTGGCCACTGTCTCTATAACTTCGTTCGGCGACTTGTTGGCGAAACACTCGATGTGATAGCCGTGACGGTCTTCGGCTGCTGTCTGATAGTGGCCCAGATTGAATCCAGCGAGTGCCTCCGGAACTTTGGTCACGCGATGAACAATGCGCCGCTCACCGGTTTCCTCTTCGCTAACTGGTTCGCCCGTCGAGACGAGCCGCAGGTCCTTGGGGCAGCTAAACGTCAGGTCAAACGCTGCTAGAGTTGGCGCGGAGTATGGATACCAGACATTTCGCTCGTCAACAAAGTAAGAACCATTGCTGGTCTGACGAATTACTTTGCCCTCATACGAAACTTCCAGGCGGTAATCACGCCCGGCCTCAAGAGGCGCGTCTGAGATCAGCAGAAACGCTTCCTGCCGTCGAGGCGCATCCGGATGGAGCATCTCCGAAAGTGAACCGTTCTGCTGGAATACTTCGATCGGCTTGCCATCGAGCGTGGCGGAATGGACCGCTAGCTTTTTCGATAACGCGAGCAAAAACACCCGGCCACTCTCCGCTGTGGCTTTTATTCGGAAGCTCGCCTTTACGCTCATGCTCAAATCGTCTTTGATGTCCGTCGAGATCTGATAAGTGCTGATTCGAGGAGCATCCGCGACGTAGTTGGCGAGACCGATGAAGCGATGGGCTCCGACGAGCGGCCAGGCGTGCAGCGACATCCACACCGTCATGCCAAGCGGAACGAGGAAGAACAGCGTGACCAGCAGCATGGCCGGCGCGACGTAGAGAAGCCCAGCCCAACGCCCCCGTCGGCGCCGCCGAGGCGCCGCGACCGTCGGGGTGCTGATGTCCTGCACGAGAGCCGACACGGACTCCGCTCCTCCGAGTAGCCGACCCCATGCGCCTATTTGTTGGGGGCCGAATCGATAATCGACTGCATGGTCTGCTGGCCGGTGGCGATCGCCTCGTCGACGTTGCCGCTGAAGACCGCGTCGTTCAGCATCTGCACCCAGGGCCCGTTGGCCGAATTGATGATGTCGTTGAACACCACCGAATAGGGCGTGTGGCCCTTGGCCATGGCGTCCGCCGCCACTTGATAGCGCGGATCGAGGCTCTTGAGGGCGTCCTTGGCGACGTCGCCCCGGACCGGGAGGCTGCCGTAACGGGCGAGCAGGGTCTGGCCCTCGAGCGAGTAGGCGTAGTCGAGGAACGCCTTGATGATCGGCAGCTTGGAGGTTCCCTTGGTGACCACGAGGTTGTCGCCGCCGGCGAAGGACGCCCAGCCACCGTCCTTCCCGGGCAGGTAGGTGATGCCGTAGTCGATGTCCGGATATTGCGTGTTCAGCGCCCCGATCGCGAACGCGCCGGACGGCGCGATGCCGATCTTGCCGGTCGCGAAGGCGGCGAAGAAATTGGCGCCGGTGTCGGTCTGTGCGCCGGCCGGAACCTCGCCTTTGCTCACCATGCCGCGATAGAGCGCGATGGCGCCCCGCAGTTGCGGCGTATCGAGCGTCGCCTTGCTGCCGTCGTCGTTCAGGATGTCGCCGCCCGACGCCCACACGAGAGGCATGAAGGTGAAGATGAAGCAGCCGGCGCAATTGCCCGAGAAGTAGAAGCCTTTGATGTCGCCCCCCAGCGCCGCCACCTTGGCCGCGTCGTCGGCGACCTGCTGCCACGTGGCTGGGCCCGTGTCGGGATCGAGGCCAGCCTGCTTGAACAGGGCCTTGTTCCAGATCAGCACGGAGCTGTCGGCGGAGAACGGCAGCCCGTAGATGCGGCCCTTGTAGGTGCCGGTCTTCACGTGAGCCGGCGAGAGGTCGGCCAGATAGGGCAGCGATTTGGCCCAGTCGGTGATGTCCTCGAGCTGCCCGGCGGCCGCGAAGGCCGGCGTGTAGATGAGGTCGAGCGAGAGCGCATCCGGCGCGGTGCCGCCTGCAGCCGCCGTCCCGTATTTCGGGATGATCTCGGCATTGGGGATGATGTCGAGCTTGATCTGGTCGGCGTGGCCCTTGTTGAAGGCCTCGACGATGCGCGGCATGAAGTTCGAGCCATCGGCCCGAACCCACAGGCTGGCCGTGTCGGCGCGCGCATTCGCGGCCGCGACCAGCGCGACGGTACCGGCCAGCAGGCCGGCCCAAGTCCTCTTCTCCATAATGTTCTCCTCCCGTTTATCTTGCCTCGATCGCTACGCTATGGCCGCGATCCCTTCCGTGGCCTCGTGCCTTGCCCCGCAGGACTCGCGGACCACCAGCCGACACGGCCGCTTCCGCAAGCCGGGCTCGACCGGTCGACCGTCCACCAGCCCGAGCAGGGTCAGTCCCGCCTCGCGCCCGAGCGCCGGCAGGTTCATATCCACGGTCGAAAGCGGCGGTCGCGTTGACGCCGCCACGATCTCCCAATTGTCGAAGCCGACGACCGCCACGTCGTCCGGCACCCCGATGCCGCGCTCGCGCAAGGCATCGACGGCCCCGCGGGCGATCTGGTCGTTGCCGCAGAAGATGGCGTCCGGCCGCCGCCCGCTTCGGCCGAACAGCTGCGCTACCGCAGCATGCCCCCAGCCTTCCGACCAGGTGCCGATGAGCGGCGCGGGAGCGTCGAGCCCGGCCCGCCGCATCGCCTGCCTCGCTGCGTTCGCACGCACCTGCACGACTTCGAAGCCCGCTGGCCCCGTGATGTGGGCGATGCGGCGCCTGCCGAGCCGCGCGAGGTGGCCGATGGCTTGCGCGGCACCGTCCGCATCATCCGAGACGAAGGCCGCGGCGTCGGCGGTGGGACGGGTGAAGCAATAGACGACCGGCACCCCGATCCCCTCCAGGCTGACCGGCAGGCGCCGATCCACCCGCTTGCCGGTGGCGATGATCCCGTCGACCCGCTTGTCCAGCATGGCCTCGACGTGCAGTTGGCCGAGCCGCGGGTCGTCCTCGATATTGCACAGGAACACGGAGACGCCGGCGTCCACGAGCGCGTCCGAGATGCCGGCCATCACGGGGAGCGAGAACCGGCCGTAGGTGTCGTTCGTGAGAAGCCCGACCGTGAAGCTGCGCTTGCGGATCAGGCTCTGAGCCAGCGCGTTGGGACGGAACCCCATGTCGTGGGCGACCTGCCTGATGCGCTCCCGGGTCTCCGCAGTCATCCGGCCGAGTCCGTTGAGCGCCTTCGAGGCCGTCGCCGGGCTGACGGCCGCCTCTGCCGCCACCTCGCGCAGCGTCACGGGACGGCGTCGGTCGCCGCCGAGCGGCTTTGCAAGCTTCACCGAGCTGTTCGCCATCGCGACACGCTCTTGCATTTGCGCCGGCGAACCGGCCCCACTGGAAAATCGATTTCTCAAACGCTAATTGTTTACGTTAGAGGCGTCAACGTGACGCAAGGTAATGTCAACGGAAATCGAGGCGCTGCTGCGCTGACGAAGAACCCGTGGCAAGCGAGTCTGGCTGCATGGCTCAGATTGTCTCGCTTCTGCCGTCGGTCACGTAGTCTTGAAGGGATCATCGAGGATCGGCGCCGGCCCGCGAAGCCCTTGCAGCAAACGCAGGTCGTCCTGCCGACCGCCTGCCGGTTCTGAGGATTGCCGTCGGATCGGCATCAGCCGGCGCGCGGCTCCGACCGACGGTTCGCGTTACGCCCTTTGAGGTACGCCGAGCCGTCGAAGCCGTGACCTAGTGTCTGTCCGACGAAGCCATCCGCAAGGCCAGGGTTGAACAGTGCCGATCATCATAGCCACCGCTTGCCGCACCAGGCCGCGCGTGCCGGGGCCATGCCGGTCCGATCGGCGCTACGCTGTGCCATGAGCGACGACCGAAACGGTGCGATTGAGATCCATAGTCCTGGAAGAACAGGCCCATCACGGCCATCGAGGCACCTGGCGACTCTACTCGACCGGATCGGACGCCCGGTCGCGCGAGGTCGGTATGTCGCTCAGCTTGACGGCCTCCGGTTTCTGGCAATCGCGTCGGTGCTGATCTGGCACATTTCCCTTCGGGCCAGCCGCTTCGTCGGCTCCGCCAATGCCAAGGGGGACCACATCGCTTCTTGGTACGCGCTGTTCCCGCACGGGGAAGTCGGAGTGGCGCTGTTCTTCTCCGTGAGCGGTTTCGTCATCGCCCTGCCGTTTATCGCCCGGGCCACGGACGACTGGTCGATCAAGGACTTCTATGTGCGCCGGTTCCGACGCATCTATCCGCCTTACGTCGTGGCCGTCACGGCCTGCCTGGTGATCGTCACGGCCACTGGATTCGAGCGGTCGACGCCCGGCTTTTCACCGGTCGAGAGCTGGCTTGCGAGCCTCTTCTACCTGCATAGCGCGGTCTTCGAGCAACCGTCCTTGCTCAATCCTCCGATCTGGTCGTTGGAGATCGAGATCCAATTCTATGTGCTGGCTCCCTTGATCATGGCGCTGTACCTGGCGGCGGGCCAACTCAGGACGCGTGTCATCACAGGATTGGGCCTGATCGCCGCCATGATCGTGTCGGCCGCCCTCATCAACGCCGCTCATCCGGTCGACAGCCGTTTCAGGTTCGGCCTCCTGTTGCACATGCATTTGTTCCTGGCCGGGATCGTCATGGCCGACCTGTTCCACGTCGGCCGGCCGCTCGAGCGGTCGTCGTCGCTGCGTTTCGACATCGTTTTCCTGTTCGGTCTGGGACTGTTCGCGGCTGCGGGTATCTACCTGACGCAGGTCGACAACAAGCCCGGATCGGCTTCGATCGCGATCCTGTGTCATGCCGCCGTTCTGGCGGCCGTGGCGTCGCTCTTCGTCGGAGCGATGCGGGGGCGGGTCGGGCGCCGCGTCATGAGTGCGCGCTGGATCACGTTGATCGGGACGATGTGCTTTTCGATTTATCTCGTCCACATCATCGTCGTGGAGGCGGGTGCGTCCTTGCTGCTCCGCCACCTGCCGCTGCACGACGCCGCCACGATCTGGAGCACGTATATGATGGTCCTCGCGCCGGCGGCGCTGCTCGTCGGAGGCGTGTTCTACGTCGCGGTCGAGCGGCCGTTCATGACCGCGGGTCCCGCACGCGCTCGGACCATACTTCCGTGGCGGCCCGTGCGAGCCAAGTGAGGTCAAGCTTTTCCGATGGAAGCTTCGGTCGCGAGTTTCGTCGTTCTTCTCGGTTTGCTCCTGCTCGGGCGAAGCCTGGGTTCAGCATGGGTCGTCGGGCTGATCACGTCGTGCGCCTTCGGATCGACCGCAATCGCAACCGTGACGGCGTTCTGCGGCTCGTCCCCGCTGCTTTACAACGTGTTCGGATTGGGCGTCATCACATCGGCGGTCGCCCGGCGGACAGCGCGTCGGGATCTGGCAAACGCTTTTACCAGGGCGTGGATCCCCTGGGTGGTCTTGGGCCTGGTCGTCTATGCGTCCGGCAGCGCCATCATCATGCCTCGTCTGTTCGCGGACCGCACCACGACGTTCAGCGTAGGTCCGAAAGGCTTCGTCGAGGTAGCGCTCTCGCCGTCGCCCGGGAATCTGCTGCAGACAGCCTACCTGATTCTTTTCGCGCTGACCTTCGTGGCGTTACGGATGTCAGCGACAAGAGCTGATCATTCCCGGTTCATGCGCAATGGGTTTTTTGCCTGGGCGATCATCATTGCGGTCAGCGGTGTCATCGATGTCGTGGCGAAGGCAGCCGGGCTCGGCGACGTCTTAGCCAGCCTCCGGACAGCGAATTACGCCTTCTTGACCAACGACGCCGCAAGCGGGTTCTCGCGCGTGAACGGCACGTTCTCCGAGGCGTCAGCATTCGCGGGGTCCGCCTTGGGGGCTCTTGCTTTCACGTTCGCATATTGGCGAGGCAGCGGCTCCCGCGGCGCGCTGCTCCTGGCGCTGTGCCTTCTGCTGCTCCTGATCATGTCCACCTCCAGTACGGCCTATCTGGGGCTGATGTTCCTTGCGCTTCCGTTGACGATCAGCACGGCTTCGTCACTGCTGCGCGGCCGCGACGTGCGCCAAACCGTCATCGTCATCATGCTCGCTGTCGTGACTGTCACATTGACCGTGATGTTGACCTTCGTGACTCCCGGACTCTTGGATAGCGTTCACCAGCTTATGCAATCGACCCTGCTCGACAAGGCGAGCTCGGAGTCGGGTCTTGAGCGTGCCTACATGAACCAAGTCAGCATCCAGAATTTCATGGACACCTGGGGCATGGGCGTCGGATATGGCAGTTCGCGGAGTTCCAGCTGGCTGCTGGCGACGTTGTCTCAGTTGGGCGTGATCGGAACGGTTTTCCAGCTGGCGCTTCTCGTCCCACTCCTGCGCGGCATGAGAAACACGGCGAGATGGTACGAGATGGATCGACACGTTGCGCCCGTTCACGACGCGCTCCAGTCCTGCGCTCTGGCGCTGTTCCTCGGGCAGACCATCTCCGGCACCAATGCCAACCCTGGTATTCTCATTTTTGTAGCGATCGCCGGCGTAGGCGCATGCCGGATGCAGGCCGCGAGAGGCCTTCTCGCCGCCAACCCGGCCTGGACGACACCCGACGCTTCCGCAAGCCGTCGATTGGAGCGGCATGCCACCACCCTCAACCGGGGCTTACATGAACAGTCGGCGTAATTCAGCGATGCCGAGGCGGCGTGCACGTCGCTTGCCAGGCCGGGCGGGGATCTTCCTGCTCACGGTCGTCCAATCGCCGCCAGGTGAGGCACGGCCGGCCCCGACGTCGGAGTTCATAGACACCCTGGGAGTAAACATCCACGCCGGACCAACTCCGGGTCCAGGATTTCGGAAAGCCTAGGGAGCAACGTCGCGGTCAAGTTCGGCCGGCGTGCTCGTGTCCGGACCTTCGATCCAATGGTCGCCCCTAATCCTATTGTAGAACTGCCGGACACTTCGAACTTCGACTAATATCCACCGACCATCGGCTGATCGTAGAGCTCGAGCTGCCGTGATGCGGTCGCGATTTGCGGGTCAGTCGCGAGCGGTTCGCCGCGTGCTTCCGCCCGGCAGAACGGCGGACATCCTGCCAAGGTGTTGTGAGATGTACGACTTCGATTGGCATGAACGACATGGCGAGAAGACGCGGAGATCTGCGGAATACACTCTGTCCCTCGTCCGCGACATCTTCGAACCGAACAGCATCCTCGACGTCGGCTGCGGCGATGGGACCTGGTTGCGGGTCGCCAAGGAAATAGGCCTTTCGATCGTACAGGGCGTCGATGGCCCATGGACGCGGCTCGACAGCTTGAAGATCCCTAAGGAAGCGGTGCAGATCTTGGATCTGCAAAGCGATTTCACGCTGCCGACCAGGTTCGATCTGGCAATAAGTCTCGAGGTCGCCGAGCACTTGCCGCAGGACACCTCCGACAGTTTCGTCGAGGCTTTGATCCGGCACAGCGACCTGATCATATTCGGAGCGGCCATTCCGTATCAGGGCGGATATCGCCATCTCAATGAACAGTGGCAATCCTTCTGGTGCGACAAGTTTGCTCGACGCGGGTTTCGCTGTTTCGACCTACTGAGACCTTTCCTGTGGTGGAAATCAGACGTTCACTATTGGTACAAGCAAAATTCGCTCGTATATGTAAGTGACTGTCGTCTGGATTTGCTGGAGCTTGCCAACAATTATATCCGTACATCCGGCCTAGGATCTTACCCGTTGAACCTCGTTCATCCTGAAAAGTACGAAGCGATTGCATCTTACAACCAGATCGCCTTTCGGCCACTATCGCGGAAATTACCGGCTCGGCTTGTGTCTAAGCTCAAAGACCTCGCGTTCCAGAGGACTTGATCTTTCGTCACGTAAACCGGAAGGCCGCATGGGCCGAGATTAGGCGGCATCAACCCCTCGTCGAGGACGAGCGTAAACACGAGCGTTCCGGCTTGATCACGTGGAGGTAGCAGCCCGAAGTCGCATGCTCCTCGCGATCGCCCGGCTCCCGCATGAGGGCGAAGCATTCGCCGCCTGGCCTTGGATCGATGCGGCACCTCTCGACGCGGCAAGGTGTCGGGTCCAATCAGAGCTTCTGCCGCGCCGGTTCTGTCAAGGCGCGCCATTCGCGGTCGCGCGAAGCGATCAGGAGGCTCTCCAACGTGAGGTCCAGTCGGTCATTGACGCCGGGTCTCCCGCGTGTCTGGCGTCCAACCTCGCTTGCTAGACGTGATGCTGCTCGGCGATCCACTGCCCGGCTCGCCCGAGCACCTGGGCGTCGACACGGCAAATGCGGACTCAACCGACCTTCCGGCTTCGCACCAGCCCGCTCGCTTCGAGTAGCCTGAGGTGCTGCATCACCGTCGACAGGCTCATGTCCAAAGGCTCAGCGACTGTGCCGACCGAGTGCAGTCCCTGAGCCAGTCGCGCGGACGAGCCCGCGCCGGGTGCGGTCGCGGGTCCCGGGATCGCCGCGACGCGCGGCTGACGGTCTCAACGCAAACCTTTCTATGGCGTGGCATGTTACCCGCTCGGGCTGGCCTATGGAGCGCCGAAACACGTGAGACTCGCGGTCGCGCTCGGTGCGGCAGGTCTGATCCCGTTTTGGGCGCTGGCCCTGGCGGCCATGACCGGCCCGTGGTTCGGCCTTGGGCGGCCCGACGCCGAGTTCGCGTTGTCCGCCTATGCGGCGACCATCGCCTCGTTCTTGGGAGGCATCCGGTGGGGTATGGCGGTGCGGGAGCCGGAGCCGCGCCGGGTTAGGATCGACTACGTCATCGCGGTGATGCCGCAGCTTGTTGGCTGGGCGGCGATGATTTTGGATGGCAGGCCGCGCCTGCTCGTCCTCGCGGCCGTGCTGCTCATGACCGGACCCGTCGACTATAGTCTCGTGACCCGGTCGATCGCTCCGTCCTGGTTCGGAAAGATGCGCCTATCGCTGAGCTTGGCCGCCTCTGCGAGCCTGCTGCTCGTCGCGGCTGCGTGACACAGACACGCATTCGCGCCCGTTTTGACGTGTCGCTAGCTCGCAATCACCCTGTAGCGCAGGTGCACCACGCCGTGCTCCAGCATCTCGCAGGCAGTCAGCGACAGCTGCACCACGCCGATCAGCCCCGCGGTCCCGGCCTCGACGATCGTCCTGCTGTCCGACTGCCCGTCGACGACGGGAGCGACCAGCAAGCTGAGTTCGTCGACCAGTCCCGCCGCAAAGAACGAGCCATTGATGCCGCCTCCGCCTTCCAGCAGCAGCCGGCGGATGCCGAGCATGCTGCCGAGCATCTCGAGCATGACCGGGAGATCGAAGTCCGCTTCCTCCGACAGGATGTAGGATATGCCGTCGGCCGCAAGCTCGGAGAGATGGCTGTCGGGAACGTCGCGCCCGAGCAGCACCACGATCGGGTCGCCGTCGATCTCGTTGCGGTCGAAGTGCAACTGGCCGCTGCGGTCGAGCGCGATCGCATAGATGCAGTCGGGCCTGGCCGCAAGATGGGCGGGTCGCGCCGGGGCAGGGGCATCTGCCGGAGCATGCGGTCCGGCTTTTGTCATCTCGGCCATGGTGACCCGGCCGACGATCCAAGCATCACCGTCGAGCGCCTCGTGGACGGCCGCGTAGATCGCGGACCAGTCGTCGCGGCTGCCGTCCGGGCTCTCCGTCCAGCGGTTCAACGCCAGGCGACCGTCCACGGAGGAGGCCATGTGGCAGATGACGTGCGGCGTCATGCTGTCGCTCCCTCCGACGTCGCTACAAGGTGTCTCGATCGGCCCCGTATTGCGCGTCTGTCACTTTCTCCAGCCAGTCGACAGCCTTTCCATCCACCGTCCCGGCGATGGCGATGTGCGTCATCGCCGCCCTCGGCGCCGCGCCGTGCCAGTGCCTTTCGCCGGGCGCGAACCAGACGATGTCGCCGGGGCGGATCTCGGTGACCGGCCCGCCATCCTGCTGGGCGCGACCAAGCCCGGCGATCACCAAGAGCGTCTGACCCAGTGGATGAGTATGCCACGCTGTCCGGGCGCCAGGCTCGAAGGTGACCGTGGCGCCGTTGAGCTTGCCGCCGCCGTTGAATGGCGCATCGAGCCTGACGGTGCCGGTGAAATAACTGTCCGGTCCCTTGGCAGAGGGCTGCGAGCCGCTGCGATTGATGTCCACGTTCGATCTCCGTGCATTAAACTATTGGGACCAGGTCTGAAGCCCGACGCGACGCTGTGAGTTGCATGCGAAGTGAAAGGCACCGCTCGGCGAATGGCGACAGTGGTTGGCCGAACTGTACCTTGGTATAGGGTGCCTTGGCGGTCTACATGCGGGGGCCGGTCGGCCGGAATTTCGTTCAAGCAGATCGTGGCGTCCGAGGGTTACGTCGTGAGCAGACTGGACTCGTTCATCCGACGCCTCACCGCCCAGCGGGACATCCTCAGCGACCTTGCCCCTCGGCTGGACGGGATCGAGGGTCTGGTGCTCGAGTTCGGGCTAGGCAACGGGCGCACCTTCGACCACTTGCGCGAGCATCTCCCCAATCGGCGCATCATCGTCTTCGAAGGTGTGCTCGTCGACGGATTGCTGTCGCGGCCGCAACCGGAAGACCTCGTCGTCGGCGACATCCGCGAGACCGCGGCTCGCTTCGGCGACGGCTGCGCGGCGTTGATTCACATCGACATCGAGACGGGTGTCGCGGCGGACGACGCGCACCTCGCGGCCTGGCTGCCCGGGCTCGTTGCCCGCCTCCTGGCACCGAACGGATATGCAGCAAGCGGACCCCCCCTCGTCGATTCTCGCTTGGTGCCTTTAGGCCTGCCGGCCGGCATTCCGCCCGGCCGCTACCATGTCGTGCGACGCCATTGATCCGCCGGCGTTGCCTCACGCGAGCCTACAATCGACCATGAGCCTGCCGATAGATCCTCCAGCGTTCTCGGGTTTGGATCCGATCTTCTCCGCGGCGCAGCCGAGTTTCCGGGACGTCGTCGCTGCGATCGAGGATCTTGCCCCTGACATCCAGAAGATCGCATCGGGCGATCCCTCGCTGTGCGGCAGTCGCCCGGCCCGGTTCGGGCAGGACTGGTTTCCGCGGCTCGATGCACTCGCGGCCTATGCGCTGGTACGACGGTCCAAGCCCCGAACCATCATCGAGATCGGTAGCGGCCATTCAACCCGGTTCCTGGCGCAGGCGATCGTGGACGGCGGACTCGGGACCGATCTCGTCTGCATCGATCCGAAGCCGCGCGCGCCGATCGAAGGTTTTCCGCTCCGACACTTGGCGCGAGCGTTCGACAGGTCGGACGTGGCGGCGGCTTCCGCACTTGGGCCGGACGACATGCTGTTCATCGACTCGAGCCATGTGGCCATGCCCGGCACCGAACTCGAGATCGTGACCCTCGACATCCTGCCCCGGCTGCACCCCGGGGTGCTTGTCCACTTCCACGACATCTTCCTTCCGGATCCCTATCCGGCGTCGTGGACCAATCGTGGCTACAACGAACAGATCGTCGTCGCTGCGCTCATGCAAGGCGCTTACGCCACGGTGTTCGCCAGCCGTTACGTCGGCACGCGGACCCGTCTTCTGGCCGGGACGCTGGTCGAAAGGCTGCCGATCCTTCCGGGGGCGTACGAGGGGAGTTTGTGGATGCGCAAGCTATCTATTACGGGCTGAACGTTGCGACCCATCCAAGACGGCACGTGGTACAGGATGGGTGACGAACAGCTACTGCGACGCGTCCGCAGTGAGGCCCCAGTCCGGGCCTCGAATGATCGATCGGCCAACAGTCCGAGGCGTTGTATCCGAGATACTGACATCCGCAGCGTTAAGTTTTGTTGCCGGATGGCGATCGGCGAGACTCCGACCGCAACCGGTGAACCAAGCGATGTGACTAAGTTGTCAGGCCACTAGGCGAAGATCAAAACCTCGGCTTCGCTGCAGATATCATGCGCCATTTCCCAGAACCGGTCGGATAATCCATCCGGTCGACCAGCGCTATTCCAAAGCTGATAAGCAATGTTGCGAACATACTGTTCAATTACATCGAACGGATGCGACATATTGCTTTCCCCCGGGTTGAGATCTTGCGTTTGAAAATCCTGACCGCCGAGTTAATCTCTCACAGGTCAGTGAGTTTACCAATTGTTTACCTCATCCCGCGCCCGGGAAGTTTCCGCGATAGTTAACACCTATGATGGCGACGCCGTTCCTCGCTAATTGTGCAATGCAGGAGATTTTCGGTTGGCCTTGCGGATCATCGCCTGATTACCGCAGCTTTCGCCCCCACTGCCGCAAGTCGCTCGCGAACAGGTCCGGCACTTCCATTGCAGCGAAATGACCGCCACGGGGTTGCTCCACCCAATGAGATACCGCGTAACCCCGCTCGACCCAGCTTCGCGGCGGGGCAGGGGCGCGCCGATCGGGATAGGCCGCGAAGGCCGTCGGAACTTCGATCCGTCGTCCGTCCGGCATGCGGCGAACACCCTCGGCCATGGCACCAGCGTAGTACCAAGTAGAACTCACGAAAGCGTCGTTCAGGATGTAAATCATCAGGTTGGTCACCAGGTCTCCAGTGCTGAACACCTGATCGAACGGGCGGTCGCGGAGATCGGCCCAGTCATGGAAGCGCTCGACGATCCAGGCCGCCTGGGCCACCGGGTTGTCCGATATGGCGTAAGCCAACGATTGTGGCTTCGTCCCCTGCAGTGCCGCGTAGGCGCCGAGTGCCTGCTGGTGCGCGTCGAATGCGGTCTTCCAGGCTTTCTCCTCGGCCGTCTCGGGGCTGGCATCAGGCTGCACCAGCAGGTAGTTGAGGTGAATGGCCGAAACGGCCTCAGGATGATCCAGGGCAAGCCAGGCCGCCACCCCGGCACCCCAATCGCCCCCCTGGGCCAGGAAGCGCGAATAGCCCAACTCCTTCATCAGGAGAGTGAACAGCTTGGCGGTCGTCCGAGGTCCGATCGGCGTCTTGGTTTTGCCCGAGAAGCCGAAGCCGGGGAGGGAGGGGACAACGAGGTCGAACGCGTCGTCTGGACTCCCGCCGTGTCGCGACGGGAAGGCCAACGGCTCGATCACCCGCCAGAACTCGTAGATCGAACCCGGCCAACCGTGGGTCAGCAATAGCGGACGGCGCCCGTTCGCCTCGCCGACCACATGCACCGCATGCAACTCAAATCCGTCGATGCGGGCCAGGACCTGTGGATAGCGATTGAGCGTCGCGGCAATCGCATCGGTGTCGAGATCGTTTGTCCAATAGTCGCAGAGCCGTTTCAGGAATGCAGAGTCGCACCCATACCGCCAGCCGGCATTCTCGGGTTGGAGTGGCAAGCGGCAGACGCGCATCTGCTCGCGTACCCAGGCCAACCTGGCGACGTCCCAAGTGACTTTGAACGGGTGCATGTCCGGTCTCGGGGTGGATTGCACCGGCAACGCAGACTGCAAGTCTCTGGGTCCGCCGAATGTCCAAATTCAACCAGACCTTGGCCGCCGGTTGGATCGACCCCAAGGCTTGAGGATGACGGCCGCAACGCGACGGTCTCGCTAAGCGCCCAAGCTCCAGGTCGGCATCGTGATCGCTGGCCCGGCATAAGTAATCCCGGCACGATCTCGCCATGGCAATGTCGAGCGCGGCTTCAGCCGGCCGGCGACGCCTGCAACTCTGCAAGGGCGCGGCGGAGCAGTTCCGCCGTCGAAGCCAGGCCCGCGGCCGGCGCCTTGTCGATCATGGCCGGCAAAGCCGCGCCGAGCTCCCGGGCGGCTGGTGGGCCGAAAGTGACGGCTCCGCGCGCGCCGCGAGGAGCCGAACGCTCGTAGACATGAGGACGGCGCATGCCGGCTTCTCCGATGATCTGGCGGCCCGTGCGCCCGTGTCGCGGCCGGTGTACGGCCTCGGGTCTGACGGCAACGGTCGGCGACTAGCACACCCTTGGACCACGCCCTCGATCTAGCGCAAGCCAAGCCGGGCCGGCAGTCGCGCGTTATGCAGACTGAAGGTTCGGGCGACTTGCGCGATGTCCGCCGTGGCGCAGCCTGCCGCAAGGCCGGGGGGCCTCGAAGTGCATCGGCGACCTCTTATCGTTGCCCTCCGGTACAGGCGCTCCGTCAGTGATCCGGAGCCTGCCAGGTCGGATCGCGCCTCAGCCGCTCCCTGATGAAGTTTCGCCAGGCGGCGTCCGCTCGCCTGTACGCCTTGTCGGCGCGGGCAAGCGCCGCGACCGCTTCGCGGGCCTCCTCCGAATGGGGATTGGTCGACATGATGATCTGATCGAGCCGCTGCTTTTCCTGCTCAGCCTTCAAACGCAGGGTATATAGAGCCTCCTGCTCGGCATTCAGTTCTGAAATCGATTTGGCCACGGTCAAAACTCAAGATTACGCAATCG
Source organism: Amazona versicolor (assembly GCA_034782995.1). NCBI lineage: Eukaryota > Metazoa > Chordata > Aves > Psittaciformes > Psittacidae > Amazona > Amazona versicolor. The sequence goes on from JAVHMZ010250238.1 coordinate 14,534, forward strand.
GAACGACGCTTGCTGACAGTCGGCAGCGCTCACCTGAACAGCATATTCTCAACAAGTTTGATACAAATTGCAGTCGTTCATGTTAATGTGGGAGGTTAATGGCTGCGGCAATCGATCGAAAATCCCCTCCGGAGACAGCTCGGCGGTTGTAGGCGGCCGAATTTAGCAAAACTGGCAATCCAGCGCGGCAGCCTTAAATTCTAACTGCCCTGACGAGTGAGTTTCATTGGCAGACGAACAGGCGTCAGTTCGGCTTCAAACATTCCGCTCCAGGCTAGCGGAACCGACCCGACCGAACCCACGGTCACCGCGCGGCGGCCGGGACGATCATCTTGAATTCGAGTCCAAGATCTTGTGCGGCACGCGGTCGGCTCGAGCGCCGCCGCCCCAACAAGCGCTCATCGATGGAAGGTCTACCCCCGCCGAAGCCTCGCCCCGCTCGTTCTGACCATGCTCATTCAGGCGGCTTCGATGGCGGGCGCATTGACCCGCGGTTTTTGCGCCGGGCGTCGATCGTATTCGGGCACACCCAGCTTGCGCAGGTGGGAGACGCACAGCCTCGACGCGTCGGCGACTTTCTGTCGGTCGCACACCATGAGCGTCGACGTGAGGACAAGGTCATGGCGGCGGTAGAGCTTGAGCACGACGGCCATCTCGCCCGACATCAGCAATCGCGCGGTGAGCGCGTAGGCGACATGTGCGGGAGCGCCGGTGGTGACTGGCAGATCGTCCACGTCTCGCCCTCCAGAAACTGTCTCGTGCCGCCGACGTCTACGCTGCAGCCAAGCTTAAGTTGCTCACCGGGTCGTGAATCTTGACGTCATCGCCGCGCCGAACGGCAGGTCAGGAGGAAGGCCCAGGTGCGCCCCAAGCCTTCCTTCGACTGTCCCGTCGCTTTGGGGATCGACGGTATTCCCGCAATGGACAGCATCATCATGGCGAAAACGCGGTCTGCCGGTCGAAGTCGAGTGGAGCGCAGCCGAAGCCGGCGGCCATCGAGGCGCGGGTGAGGGGACGTCGCGAGAGCGCGACAACGCCGTTTCTTCACGGCTTTTCGACGCCAGGTGAAGCTGACGCCAGCACTGCACCAGCTAACACTAAGGACGCATCCCTGGCCGCCAAGCCGAAATGTTCGGCCGCAGACAAGCTTCGGCTCTCACGGTAGGTCCGCCCACACGCCTTCGCAACGTCAGATCGAGCCGCAGATGAACAGCCACGTCCGCTGCGACTTCACCGGATCGTCTTGTCAGCCGAACCTCATTCTGCCGACGACTTCGCCGCATAGCCGTCCTGCCGCGTGGGCCGACAAGGCGTGTAGACGTGGCAACGCGGCATGGCGGAGCTCATTTAAGTCGGCTGAGAACAGGATCCGTCCTGTTCCCGATCTCGAGCCATCGGCCGGAAGGGTTCATTGCTCGTTGGCCGCTCACCGAGGCAGCCGTGACGGCGAGGTGACTCGGGACCTATGTGCCCTCCGGCCGTCCTGCTGATCAGGTTGGCGCAAGCTAGCGCGTCGAGATTGGCCGCAGCCGAGGATGTCCTCGGTCGCCTCGAGGCCGGCGCACCACCAGATACGTTCAGGTTTACACGAAGCGGACGCGCAAACCTATCGCGGTGATCCGGGCAAAAGGTTCAATCGACAATACAAACCTCCAGTTCCGCTACGAGGATTTGGGCTTGATGCACCGCACGCGCAATCGCTGGTTCAACCGGATTCTCCTTCTCGAAATATCGACAACGACCGGCCGGCGGTTGGACAACGGGTCTTGCCGCAACCTGCCCCTCGCGGCTCAGCAGGACGGCTTTTTGCATGGACTCCGCCAACTGGCGGTCGCAAGCGGCCTCGATGCCGAAGAGGCCGTGCGGGACGCGATCCCGGTGCAATGCGTGTTCAAGTGTGTCGCCGCATGAGTGCCGCCCAGCCGGTCCGGCCGGCCGTTCACCTCTACCAGATCGCCTATTCGGCCGCGACCCGGGACGCCGTGGAAGACGGCTATCTGCTCCTCGACAACCTGGCCAACGAGCGTCCCGACTGGTTCGAATATTGGCCGATCCGGCGCTTTCTGCTCGAAGAGCCTATGGACGCGGGGGCCTTCTATGGCTTCTTCAGTCCGAAGTTCGGCACCAAGACGCTGCTCGCGCACGCCGCGGTCCGTGATTTCGTGGAGGCCAACGCGGCGCAGGCGGACGTCATGTTGTTCTCCCCGCAACCCGATATGGGGGCGTTCTTCATCAACGTCTTCGAGCAGGCGGACCTGTTCGATCCGGGCGCGATCGACGCCTACGCGGCCTTTCTCGAGGCGATCGGCTCCCCGGTGCCGCTTCGCAGTCTCGTCATGGATAGCCGCCATATCGTCTTCTCAAACTACTTCGTGGCGCGGCCGGCCTTTTGGCACGCGTGGCTGGCCCTGAACGAAAAGATGTTCTCCATCTGCGAGGACTCGTCCAGCAGTCTGGGGCAACTGCTCTGCAATCCCACCACCTATCCGGGCGCCGTGCAAAGGAAGGTGTTCCTGCAGGAACGCGCCGCCTCGCTCCTTCTCGCCACCCAGCCGCTTTGGCGCAGCGTAGCCTATAATCCGTTCACCATGGCCTGGTCGATGGCCCGGTTCCGCGAGTACCCCACCGAGGCGGTGATCAGTGATGCGCTCAAGATGGCGTTCCGCGACCGGCGCTACGCGCATTACCTCGACGCCTTCATCACCATCCGCGAGCGATTCCGCGCCGACAGCATGGGTGCGCCACCACTGCAAAACGTGGCCTGACGATTGCGGTGACAGGTCACACCGAGGCGGGATCCCGAGATCTGCCGAGCGCCGGTTCAGGCGGTCAGATCGTCAGAAAGGTTAGGCTATGCCGACAAGTTTCAACCCTGGAGACGTCATCAAAGTCCGGCATCCGCTCTGGCATGCCGACCTGATCGTCGAACCGACCCCGCAGCGGCTGCGCCACAGCGTTCACCATTCGACAGCGACCTACGATGCCGCCGGCGATTTGTTGTGGGTCAATTGGGATCATTTCGATGCCGAACTCTTCCGCCGTCGCGACGATGCCTACTACGGCGTCGACCTCGGACGTAAGGGCCCGAGCGTCACGCTGAACCGGAGACCTTACGCGGTCTGCGCCGATGCGATGGTCGAGATCGACATGGTGTCTCTCAAGGTACCGGACGGCCGCGGGTCGGTCTACGTTCGGCCCGGCACGTCCGACGTGCCGGTCTTCGAAGCTATCTTCTTCGCAGGCGAGTACGACGTCCCGGTGCTCACGGAGGCATGCCGGAATATCGTCGATCTCGGCGCCAACACGGGTCTGTCCAGCATCTACCTGGCCGAACAATGCCCCAACGCCAGGATCATCGCGGTCGAGCCCGCACACAACAACTTCCTGGTCCTGGCCGCGAACGTCCAGAACCGTCCTTCCATCGTGCCGGTCGAGGCCGCGGTCTGGTCCGAAAACCGGCTCATGGATATCCAGGATCACGGCCCCGCCGGAGAGATGATGCACGCCTGGGCGTACCGGACCGTCGATCAAAGCAGCGGCCTCGGCAGCTACTCGGTCGAGGCGGTGGATATTCCCACGCTGATGCTGCGTTACGGGCTGGGTTTCATCGACGTCCTGAAGATCGACATCGAAGGCGCCGAGTATGACCTGTTCTCCGGGTCACACCTTGCCTGGTTGGAGCAGGTCCGATCCATCGTCATAGAGACGCACGAAAGGTTCTGTCCGGGGGTGGACGAGCTGGTGTCCGACGTCCTCCGCGCACAATTCGTCGAACTGCCGGCGCGCGGGGAGAACAGAGTTTTCACCCGCCGCACGAGCGATTGAGATGGCGGCCCATCGCAAGAAATACCGGTCCGCCATCGTGGCTTGCGCCCGCTGGGAGAGCGCTTACGTCGCGGAATGGATCAGATACCACATCGATCTCGGCTTCGATCATATTTACCTTTACTGCAACGACGAGCAGCCCACCGAGATCCAGGGGACATTGGCAAGCCTGCCTCGGCGCTATCGCGAAGCGGTGTCCGATCGCCCGTTCTACGGTCAGGGCCTGCAGTACGCGATGTATCTGGACGCACTGCCGCAAGCCACGCAGGAATCCGATTGGATCAGCTTCCTGGACGTCGACGAGTTCCTGGTCCTGAAGCAGTGGCGATCAATCGCCGAAATGATCGAGCATCTCGATGCGCGTGCCGTTTCCAGCCTCCATTTCAACTGGGTCTTCTATGGTCACAACGGCCATCGGACGCGCCCGTCGGGAGACGTGCTGGCGAATTACACACGGCGCGCCAATCATGTCGACGTTCATACCAAGCACGTGTCGCGCACGTCGTGTTTCGAGCCCTCTCGTGTCCGGGAGGCAGCATTCCCGATCTGGCATGGGCTTGGCGACGCGCAGTGGCTCGGCTTCAGACGGGAGAACGTCCTCGGACGCGAGATAGGGCCACTCTTGCAAGCGTTTCCGTCGGCCATGCTGGACTACCTGGCCGCGAGCACCGCGTCCGACGCCATGATCGCGACAGCCTATGTGGCGCACTTCGCCTTCAAATCGGCCGATGATTTCCGGTTGCGTGTGGCGCGCGGTCTCGGCGGCAATTTCGCCGGCCAGATCAAATGGCTCCGCGCCATCGAACAGGGCCACACGGAGGCGATCCTGAGCAGCATGAACGAGGTTGAGGATCGCTATCTTCTCGATCGGTCGATTCTGGCTGAGCGGAATGTCTCAACTGGGCTTTCGCGTTGAAAAGCACGGCGGTCGGATGCCGTCGTCACTGTGTCGGCCGGCGATGCCCATGCGGATCGAGAGCCGGACAGCTTGGAGCAAGCCAGGCCCGGTAGAGCAAGCCGGTGACATCCTTTCATGCATGGTGACAGTGACATGGAGCAAGCGCTATCCGTCGATGCCCTCACGCTTGCTGAGCAGGTCGCGCTGCTGAGGGCCTGCTACGGCGGGGGAGCGTCGGCCGGCACCGCGTCGAGCGATCTCGTTGCCGCCATCGCCCGGCAGCTCGATCCCATGTCCCTGCTCGGTACACTGCAACAGATCGGCCATCCCTCGGGATCGCCCCTCAACATCGACCTTTATCGGAAATGGCTGGAGGCCTGGTCCGGGCGATCGTCAGCCGCATTCGCGATCTGGTTCAACATCGGCGTGGAGTTCAATGACGCCGGCGACAAGGCCAACGCCATCACGTCCTACAAGAACGCTCTGGCCCTTAAGCCGAACTTCTATCAGGCCTCGCTCAATCTCGGGACGTTGCTGGAGTCGTTGGGCGAGGTCGAGGCTGCGCTGGAGGAGTGGGGCAAAGCCTTGCAGCCCGACGAGGCCCGTATTGCACTGCTGAACAACCGAGGCCGCGTCCGCGAGAGTCTGAAGCAATACGGCGAAGCTCAGCAGGACTTTACGACAAGCCTGCTGACCGAACCCAAGCAGCCGGCCGTCCTGCACCACTGGGTCGGACTGCGAACCCGCATGTGTGCATGGCCGGTGTTCGCCTCCGAACTCCCTGGCGTGCCCCGTGAGGATTTGGTGGAGGCGACGCGGGCGCTAACCTTGCTGGCCGTGTCGGACGACGTGGCTGCCCAGGATCGCGGCAACGCGTCCTGGATCGAGGAGAAGATGCCGCCGGCACCCTATCGCCTCAGCCCGGAAGCAGGCTATTCGCATGACCGTCTGCGAATCGGTTACTTGTCGAGCGACTATTGCTCGCACCCGATCGCCTACCTGGTTACCGAGCTCTTCGAGCAGCACGATCGCAGCCGCTTCGAGGTCTTCGGCTATTGCTCCACCAAGGACGATGGAAGCGATGTCCGCCGCCGCCTTCTGCAGGCGTTCGATCGGTGGGTCGACATCAGGGGGATGTCCGACGAGCAAGCGGCCCGGGCCATCCGTGACGACGAGGTCGACATCCTCATCGACCTTAACGGGCTGACGCTCGGCACCCGTTTGCAGGTGCTGCGCTGGCGGCCGGCTCCGGTGCAGATGACCTATCTGGGCTACAACGGTCCGGTTCCGCTGCCGGAACTCGACTACATTGTCGCCGACCAGTTCGTCATTCCGCCTGCGATGGCGGCTTCGCATCGGCCGCCCCCGCTATACCTGCCCGGCTGTTACCAGGCGAACGACAGCCGCCTGCCGGTCGCTCCTGTGCCGACCCGCGAGGAGGTGGGGCTGCCGGCCGATCGCTTCGTGTTCTGCTGCTTCTCAAACACCTACAAGATCACGGAGGAGATGTTCGACTGCTGGATGTCCATCCTGGGACGAACACCCGGATCGGTGCTGTGGCTGTTCTCGGATAATTCCTACGCGACGATCAACCTGAAGGCCGAAGCCGCCAAGCGCGGCATCGAAGAACAGCGCATCCTGTTCGAGCCGCGGGCCGAGCCGGCCCAATATCGCGCTCGCCTGGCGCTCGCCGACCTGTTTCTCGATACGTTCCCCTACAACTCCGGCACCACTGCCAGCGATGCGCTGCGGGCCGGGCTGCCCATCGTCACCCGGAGCGGCAACAGCTTCATATCCCGCATGGCCGGCAGCCTTCTCACGACCATGGGTCTGGACAACTGCATTGCCACGACGCCGGAACGTTACGTCAACCTCGCGGTCGAGCTTGCGCTGGATCCGGACCGCTACCGCGAACTCAGGGCCAGAGTGGACCCGGCACTTTGGAAGGCGACCCTCGGCGATACGGCCCGCTTCTGTGCGACATTCGAGGCCGCGTTGACCTCTGTTGCCGTATCGTCCTCGTCAGCGTCTTGCGGTCGAGAAGCCGCGTGAACTCACCGTTTCTTAACACCTCTATGGGATCGTGGCAACGATAAGGCTGACCTTGCGGACGTCTTATTATTGCGCTGCCTAGGGACAGATGATCTGTCTCTGCTTCACTGTTGATCTGTACTGATGGATCGACTGTATTGCAAGGCGCAACGGTGTCAGGTGCCGTGACCGGCGTCACGATCCATTTGGATTAGATCGGGCGAGTCCCGAGTGATGCTTGTCAATGGCCCGCTTCATCTCATTCCGACGTGGAACAGCCTCGTGATCGAGGCGGGGAATCTGACACATGTCCATCAGCAATC